>JXCR01107088.1:3890-30965 GCA_002079205.1 Phalaenopsis hybrid cultivar | reverse complement strand
CGCTCATCACTCTGAGCCGCCAAGGCCTGGGTAAGTTAACTAGGGTTTCCTCGTTTTGTTTCACCATAATGTTATCGATTGATTTATTTCTCCATGTGGCTAAAGCGACTCGGGTTCTGGTGGAGAGTCGTTCGTGCAGCTGGAGGATAATTTGAATGCAACATCTTCAAATCAACACCGAGACGACGAGGAAGGTATCGCATGCTGTTCTGTTTTTGCATAGTCTGGATTTCTGCTCCGGTTTCTTGACTAGAACTTCTTTGAGATAACTTTTTTTTTTTTTTGTTTGCGTGATAGGTTGGGAGGCTATTGCCGATCGTGGGATGTCGTCGGGAGAAGCTTTGCTCTTTGCGCAGAATGTCGAAGGAGCAGTATCAGACATTTTAAGGGTGGATGAGCCTAGTGCATCTAGGCGACGCAGAGGGAGAGGATCTTTCTTGTACAGAAAGAATGAGCTATACTGTGACCAGGTGGATGATTGTCCTTCCACTGGCCACAATTTTTCTTCTGAAGATGAAGATGCCAGATTTAGCCCTCTGGAAGACGAATCTAGAACACTAAGGAATTGTGAGTATCTAAAGCTCTGTGTTTGGTTATGGCTGGGATTTAATTGGTATTGATTTAATTGTTTTCAGCAAAGTATGGTACCAGCCATGTTATCGTCTTATATGATTTCCCACCCACAACTCGAACAACGCAATTGGAGATGCTATTTGACAAGTTCAGGGAGCGTGGTTTTGTTATTAGATGGGTCAATGATACAGTTGCACTTGCAGTGTTTCGAACGCCATCTATTGGTAAGTTTTTTTCTTAGATTTGAACGGTATATACATGTGAAGTGTTTACGGGCTGCATTCATGATCTTTTTACATGCACATTTCATTCATGATAATGTGATATTCTTCTTTTTTCACAACCATTATAAAAAAATGCTTCTACGCCCTACATTTAAGTTAAATACAAGCTTTCTGCTGTTTTATTAATTTTTGATATGATATATTATCAGGTCTAGTTTTTTCCTCTGTGCTGTTGATACTGGATCTTGTTTGTGGAGAATAAGGTGTACAGGAATTGAATCTCATGGTTTCTCATAGTTTTGAGATTTTTGATGGAGAAGTACAGAGAGAATAAGGAGGGTTTACATATGAATTTTATTGATTCAAAAAAAGCTTAACATAAGGTTCCAAGAGATATCCTTTGGAAATTTCTAGAGAAGAAAGGTGTTTATATGACTTATATGCAAGTCATTAAAGATATGTATACTAGAGCAATTAGTTGTGTTCGAACAGAAGGAGGATTGACCAAATACTTGCCTATTTCAGTTGGATTACATTAGGGATCTGCTTTATGCCCATATCTTTTTGCTTTAGTTATAGATGCTCTTACTGGACATTTACTGGAGGATGTACTTTGATGTATGCTTTTCGCTGATGATATCCTTCTTATGGATAAGACTAGAGAAAGAGCTTAGGAAAAACTTAAATTATGGAGGTTTACTTTGGAGTCTAATGGCCTTTGTTTGAGTAGAACTAAAACCGAACACATGAAATGTAATTTTAGTAGTTGTAGCTCTAGTGACAGAGTTGTAACTATGGGTGATTAAATTATTAAATTATGTGAACGTTTTAGATATCTCGGGTCTCTTGTTTGAAGTGATGATTATATAGATGGAAGTGCTATTAGTAGAATTCAAGTTGGTTGGTTGAAGTGGAGGAATGCTTTGGGCCTATTGTGTGATAGAAAAGTACTGCTTAGATTGAAAGGAAACTTTTATAAGATGGGGGTGAAACCTGCAATGCTCTATGACGCAGAATGTTGGCCTTTATAGGGTTGGTGTAGCTCCAGTGGCAGACAAAAGTAGAGAAAGTCGTTTTAGATACTTTGGTCATATTAAACGTCGACCATCAGATGATCCAGTTAGGAGATTAGATGTTTTAGATTCGACTTATATTAAGAAAGCCAGAGGTAGACCTCAAAAGAATAGGGCATATTGTATAAAAATGATCTTAATTTATTAGAATTAAATGATAATGTGATAATAGGATGCAATGGGGGAAAAGGATTCATGTGGCCGACCCCACTTAGTGTGATAAAGGCTTGTTGTTGTTGTTGGTTTCTTTATGTTAACCTTTTTTATGATTATGGAATGCACATATTTATGAAAATAGTTGCTCTTTTTTATCCCATAACTGATGACTTGTTTCTTGGAGCATTATGCCATTCAGGCTACATGGTTTTGATTGGAAAATTGAGGTACAAGAAGTAGATAAACAATTTGTGATTTGTGTGTCATAAGTAGTACATTATTAGCTGTAGATTGTTAGCATTGTATATTCAATGACTTCTTGTCGACATACTTTTTATAGAAAGAAAACAATCTAATTCCATTGTTTAATTGACACCAATAGTGTAAGAACAGCAGGTTAAACAAAGGCATAGAGTACAAAAAGGAATTGATATCTGCTCCAATTTTTAGTGGTATTCTTAAATACTCTAATCTATTGAAACTTTTCTACGCTTTCATGCTTTTTTTGGTATATCCTTAATATCATTAAAGACCAATTAGGGCCTTATGCAAGAAAAATTAAGGCTAGCTCTCAGCGCCTCATATCTCTCAAGTGATAAACCTCAAGAAGACTTGCGAATGTCTAGGCGAGTGTTTTGTCTAATGGCATTTGTTAGTGAGGTGGGAGCCTTTCCTTCATTGATGAGATTAGTGATAATAATTCATGTATAGAAGATTGGTTTGTTTTTTATGTCTATTTTTTGACATGAGGTGATGCCACATAATTCATAAAGAGCTAGAGAACCAGAGTTGTAAATTAGAAGTAAACAAAATTGTGCGTACTAAAGCTTCAAATTCTTGAGTAGTAAATACTGAGAATGGAGAAGATGAGCGGTAAGGAGATGGAGATCTACTACTATATTGATGGAAAATGGAGCATGAATTTTGACGAGGATGGAATAGATATTAAAGAAGATTGGATTATCCATATGCTAGATGCGCAAAAAAACATAAGTTTTTTACTACACTCGTTTATTATATTTATTTGCAAAGAAAGTTGAATTCGGAATAATTATGAACTTAAAAAATTATAAATTTTCTCCACTTAAATTAATGTGGCTTCATCACTTCATTCACTTCAAAAAAAACTCAAACATAAAATTAGTTTATAGTGATATAGCCATTTCATTTTTTTTAACATCTTTGCTCTAGCGAACACTTCAGTTGGCTCCTTGTGTTTGCATTGAGCAATTATAGGACGTTGAGAGCATGACACAAATCGACATTATATGTTTTGTATTTACAATTACTTCAGTTAATGTTATGCTAATAGTTTATTTTATTTTTAGTTTCAGGAAATTTCAATTTTATTTTTTTCTATTTTGGTTTTTCTTGATAAACATGCTTATGAACCCTATGACAATGTTCTACGTTCTCTAACGTTTAGGCCTGTCTCCCATCCATTTTGAACTGTTTTCATGTTTTGATTGATTGGGTTTTGATCTTTTTGGATGCTTGATTTGATTTTTTTAGGTTTGTGGTTGTTTTTGGTTTGCTACTAGGTCTTAATTGTCTTGTTGACTTGCTGTACAAGATGGTGTTGATGGGCATTAATTGCCCATCGATGTGGGTCATGGCTATGATAAAAATTACTACTTTTGGTACTTTAGTTGAGGCACAAATTTTGGATCATACCTAGCGTTTTGGTTGCTTTTTCTTCTCTTTAGCTTTAGCTCCCTAGTTGTTCTGTTAATTACTTTTGTTGGCTATTTTATAACGATTTTTACTCAATTGCTCTTTGTGATGCAAATTATGGTATCTACATTTGATTCAAATAGTTCTTGATTGGAGGGATTTATGAGTATAAATATGGACTTTGAGGCATATAAAAAAAGTGGATGCTTTTCAATAATATTCAATCTTTGTAAGTTTTTTCGTTTTTTTCTTCTTTTGACTTGGATGCAATTTGAGATTATACTTTTTTGGGGATGCTTGCTTGTACCAATGTGAAACTTAGATCGCTATTTTGATTTCTTTTTTATTGCTTTTTCCTATCTTTAAGTTTTAGTTATTAGTTTGCTTGCCTTATTGAGCATTGTTAAAAATCATAGAACTTGAATTTTTTTGTTTGACATGTGAGTTCTTGATCAAAGTATGGGTTTTCTTGTGGTCTAAATATCTTTAGGTTATTATTTAATTGTTGCCTTTTTTTTTCTATTTTCATCAGAAGAGATGAATGTTTGTTTGATGATTTTTGGATTGAATATTGAACTTGTGTTTGTGATTTAATGCACTCTTCTTGTTTGCATTAGATACCCATAAAATAGAAGACAACCTGATTAAATTTGACATTTTAGGCAAATATTGCATCATCATGTCAATTAGAAGTAGGGCATATTAGTGCCAATCAACAAAATAATAACAAGATGCAATTTTTACAAAATATAGGCAAGTTTTGATTTCAAACAATTGCAACATCATTAAGACGAGGTTTAAAATGTGCTAGTACATTTTACGAAGCTTATAAATTTGGAGAATTCTTAAATTAGATTGAAGATTTAGAAGATCTATTTGAATATTAGTATATGGCTGATTCCTAAAGAGTCAAATTTTTTAAAGCATGACTCATTGGTTATGCTTAATATTATTGGCAAATTGTTACTACTAAATCTATATGGGCTGATATGAAACATAAAGAAAATTATTTTTCATTCATTGACTATAGAGATTAAATGCATGATTAATTTAAAATTTTAAATATATTGATTTGGTTGTTTGAATATTATGCATGATTTACAAATTTTGTAGCCATGTATCATTTATCATTAGGCTATTTTGTTAGCATTATATTTCCTAAGCTACGAATGAATTTAGTCATAAGTTACCAAATACATTTCAATAGGTTGACATTTCTTTTTGTTCTAGGACATAAGGTATTCATTTATTTTATAAATTAGAGCTATAATGATATCAAAGTTAACATACGACAATTAGAAATTCCAATTTTATTATTGAAATCAAATAGCAATTACAACCAAACACAAGAAAATGGGAAATAACCAGCATCACAACACAACCCCAAACTAGGGCTTAGGGTGAAGGTTGTGGTGCTTCGGCTTGAGTGGGAAGTAGTATATGTGGAGGGCTGGATGTATAGAAGATAGGAAGTTGGTGTTTGGCTAGTAAACTGACGAGTGTTTGATGATTGAGTTAGGTTGGTAAGAGAGATTGGTGGTATGAAGGGTAACAGGTAAGGCGGAGGAAGGCTTGAGAAGGTTCGGTTGGAAGGCTGCATGGGGTGTTGGGACGACAAGAGATCAACTCAACAAGGAGGTTGAAGTTTGTACGATTGCAGTTGGGTGAAAACAATCTAGTAGGTAGTTGTGGCGTGAGTTATAACTATATGGAGACACCCACAATAGGTGGCTGAATGGTTGTAGGAAGGAGAGGAGAAGGTGGTAGCAAGTGTGAGGGATATGGAAACAAAGAGCGTCGAGGATAATCACCACTTCAAAGTGAGATACACCTGAAGCACCACCTGTCCTCGGATACAACCCTAGAAGGGAAAATAGGAGACGCTGCTGGCTGTCCTGACAGAAAACACAACTTAAACTAACCATAAACACCAAGAAAACAACTTATATAGTACTAGGTAATAAGATGGGGCCTTAATCCTCTTTGGTCGTGACCCTGAACCTCTAGGAGGGTCAATCAACACTTCCTTTTCCTCCTGTTGAACCGGTTCAAGCATCCACCAATCCAAGCAACCTCATGTGGCGACCGATCCAGTCAACCCTATGATTGGAGATGCTCTGCATCAGTTGCTGGGGATTGTGGGAGCTTCAACTTCATTTTTCGAAGTTTTTATCTGCACGTTGAAGGTAACGATGCTGTTGTAGCCTCCCGAGGTTGAAGGATCTCTGGCTGCGGCCCTAAAAGCACTTGAATCCCACAGCCGACTGCACTGTATTCCAAAAAACTTGAGCTCCCCCCACTTACGAGCAACCATTCATATCAGTCAAATCAAATCCGAGTATACTGTTGAACTAAACTGGGACTTGATACCACATGTGCCTTGCAGTTTTCCCAAGGTAGCCCTAGTTTGGTTTATCCTTATTTGATGCAAGAACAAACAACACTCCCTCTAACAGTGAAGACCATGACTGTAAGGTATCGATCGTAATGTCTTGAAATGCTCTCTACAGTGACTTCCCTATGTCTGGAATCAACGCCTCTGTCTTGCTATCCTCTATCATCAGGAAAATTGAACCGGGTAGTGCTTTTTTGCTGACAAGAGTGCCTATATTCTCAGACTCCACATAAGTTAAGAGAACATGTACTTTCCATTTTTAGTGAATGAGTAGGTGTTCCAGTACTTGTCATGCTGAGTCCTACGATCAAACTGTCAAGGTCTCTTCAATAAAAGGTGTCAGACATTCATGGGCATCACGTCTCACCACATTTGAACTTGCAGTTTGTTCTCGATCGAAGAATCTACGAGGCACTTCTGTTCAATGCTGAATTTGTTCTTCTTCAACCACTTCAGGGAATGGGGCTAGGAATGTCTCTGAGTTGTGAGGCTCAATTTATCCACCATCTACCACATTCTTGTTGTTCCCTCCATCAATGATAAAACTACATATCTTTTCCTTCAAGGTGAAATTGGTATAGAATATGTTATGACGAAGCAATTATTCTCTCGTAGCCTCAGGGTCTGTTTGGGGTAGCCGTAGCTTTTTAAATAATCTACTAATAAGCAGCTAATCAGCTTATCAATTCTTGCTCATGTTTTCATGTTTTTAAATTTTCATCATTTATTCAAGGCCACTGTTTTAGTTAAAATTGCCTCTGAAGGCAAAGCTGGCTAAAATTATCATTACCAATTATAGTTTTTCTTGATCAGATTCATGAAATTTGACAATCGATGAAGAAAAAAGTTAAACATTGCGCTTGAACAAGTTTACTATTTGGGATTGTTCTCTCTTTTGGGTTCAGTGCTAAATGGTCCCAGCATCTGTTGAACAATATTGGAATATTTTTACTAAGAATATCTTTTGAGATTATAAACGTCTAAGTGTGTTTTTTTTTTGTTATTAATCAGGGAAAAAGCCTTCATTATGGCTTGTACATAAGTCCAGCAATTAATTGAAAATTTCTATTGTAAATTAGCAGAAAGAAAAATAATTTGACCTTGAAAAAGATTTAAACTCCAATTTTTATGATGAATAATATGATGTACAACACATTTGTTGTGCATGATTTCTTGGTCATTTCATTGAAACAATGTGTTATTTTAACACATTTTAATTGTATTAAAATTTTTTCGTAGGTTTCAAGAGTAAGATTAAACTCATTAGGAAATGGAAAATTTCTCATTTATCCTTTTGTTAGACATTGTGTGGCAGTCAGTCATATGACTGTCTTCTTCATTAATTTCAAGAATATTTTGCTTAATGATTTTTTCATTACAAGTAGATTAGAATAATGCTAGAATGCAACTAATCATATAATCTTCATCATTTTTAGGGTAGGGAGAACTAGGGAGTCTACGTTACTATGCAATGAATGTACTACAAAAAATGAAAACATTTTCACCTAAAGTAGTTTGTGTAGAACTAGTGCCAATTACCTCCCTATAGCACTCGGTTGCTTGGTCGGCTGGAGGTTTCTTGCTTTGATGGTAACAAGGCTGCGACTTTTACACAACTTTTAGGTTTAATGAATGGAATAGTAATCTTTAGCATCTGTGGTTCTTTGGTTTAAATAACAGAGGTGTGCTACAGATCAAAGGGTCAGTTAGCCATCTACTTGGCAGCTGAATGGTGCTCTTGAATGTGGTGATAACTTTCTTGTAGTCTATGGCTCAGGTGGATAGCAGGAGAGGACTATTAACTATTCTCTCGCTATTGTTGAAGTGTTTTGAAAATAGAAAACATTGTGGCACTCTTGGTGATATGTTCAAGCCTGGATGGAATCACACTAAGTCCCGCAAGATGTACCCTGCAAAGCAACTCAATTAGCTAATCATATCTCATTGACTCAAAGCCTAATTCTTCAAAAGAACGAATTCCAATCCATTTAAACAATGGTCTACCCATTTCCTCTACTAGGCAAATTAGCACATAAAGCTAGTTAGTCAATACTTTCATTTGGCTGACCTTAATTCATGTTAGCCAACACCGAATGCCAATCAGAAGATAACTAACTTGGTTGATACCAATTACTGGGTTGACAGTTTGGCTACTGTTCGGGCTAGTTGATATTCCCAATCCAAAATTTAGTTTGGTTAAAAATTATTTTGGGTCTACCTATCCAATTGAGTAGGCTAAAGGAAAAATTCATAGGTTTAAAATATTGGGCCGTTCACATCAATACTAAAATTATCAACATGATTGAGATGCAGGAGAAATCATGAGGATTTGAGTTCATGCTCTCTCAACTGAGCAGTTGAAAGATAATATCAAGGAGATGTAAACAAAAACTTGATGAGAGAAAACATCACCATTAATGAGAAAGCTTTGAGGAAGTAAAATGTTATCGGGGTACTTATATTCCAAGGGTGAATTTGGTGGTGGTTCTAATGGTGGAGGCACTTATAATTGTGGTTAGGTGTGTGAACGAGCCGAATATGAGCGACTACATATTTGTTTGTGTTCGGCTCGTTTGAAAATGGATGTGTTCGAAGTCAACTCTTGTTCGAATCATATTTTTCATAATGAGCCCGATTTGCTCGTTTAGGCTTGAATTTCTAAACAAAACATGATTTGTCAAAACACACACAGAAATATACCATTAAAATTTATAAATTTTTTTTTTCTCAAGTTTATAATTATAAAAAGAATCTCTTATTCAATTTACACTAAATAAAACTTATACATAACACTATAAAATTAAAATCAAATTTCTAATTTATTTTAACATTTTTCTCTTCAGCCTCATCAACACTTGAATTAATATATATACTTGTAAATTTTTAAAATCATTTAATAATTTGGAGCCAAAACTAGCTTAACATGATAAAAAAAGATTAGTTTGTGTTTGACTCATTTATAAGTCGAGATCAAAAAAATTTTTCGTGTTCGACTTGCTTTCTTATCGAACGAATCTAACACGAACTATCACGAACAACGAGCTTTAGATCATTTTAATTAAATTGCCATTATGAAATTAACCCTTAGTTGTTCCTCAGTCTTCACATGAGCTATAAAAATTAGATTTTTTTTTAATCTTTTTACGAACAAAATGACAATCTATCTTAATGTGCTTAGTTCTCTCATGAAAGATAGAGTTTGAGGCATTATGAATTACAACTTGGTTATCAATTAATAGGTTTGCTAGAACTATCATTTTAAAAATTATTTTGTTCAAGAGTTGAGAGACCAATATCAATTCACTCGAGATTTGTGTCATTGCTTGATATTAAGTTTCAATGCTGGACCATAACAATGTTTTTTTTTTCTTACTCTTCCATGAAATTAAATTACTTCCAACAAATATGTAATATTCAGTGATGAATCTTTGATCAATCTTGGAAATTGCCCAATCTCCATTAGAGAAACATTCAATGTTTCAATGCCTATGATCGTGATATAAAAAAACCTTGTCTAGGAGTTCTCTTGATGTAACATAGTATTTGTTCCAAAGGTGACCAATGATGGATTGTGGGGGAAGGCAAACCGATTTACAGTGCTAATTAAATATGCAATGTCAGGACGATTTACTATGAGGTAATTTAATTTTTTCACTAACTTTATTGTTCAGGATCATTAAAAGACTCTCCATCCTTGATAAGCTGCTAAATAATTTCCCAATTTTACTAATAAATCCAACACTTACTTTTGTTGAGATCTTGCTGAGATCGAAAGATACCCCTCTTACTCTTTGATACCTCAATCCCCAAGAAGTACTTTAAAAACCCAAATCTTTAGTGTAAAATTGATTTTGAAGAAATAATTTTAATAATAAGATTCTCTACACATCACTTTCAGTAATAATAATGTCATCAACATATATCACCAATAGAATGATTGTCGAAGCAGATTGCTTATAAAGTATAATGTGATCATTTCTATTTTTTTGCATCCCAAACACTTATATTACTTGGCTGAGTTTTTCAAATCATGCTCGAGGGTTCTACTTCAATCAATATATAAACTTTTGAAGATGAATTATTTTTTTTCAGACTCCCCTTGAGCAACAAGCCCAGAAGGTTTCTTCAGATATACCTCTTCTAAAGATCAGCATACAAAAAATCATTCTTCACATCATGCTGATGCAGTGGCTAATTATTCATTGCAACCATGGACAAAAATAGGTAACTTGAAGTTAACTTTGCTATCCGAGAGAATGTGTCCAAATAGTCGATCCCATAAGTTTGTGCATTACCCTTAGGAATCAGCCGAGCATTTAGACGAGAGCTACAGATTCATTAGAATGAAACTTAACTCACATACCCATTTATAACCAACAACCTTCTTGCCTAAAGGTAGATCAATTAGTTCCCAGGTTTCATTTTTCAATTAAGGCGTTCATCTTATTAAACGTTGTGGCCCGCCACTTAGAATGGGATATGACTTGCCGAACGGTCTTGGAACCTCGATAAAGTCAAGAGAAGCAACAAACGAGTAAGAAGTGGAATGTAACTGGTTATAGTTAACATGAGGAAATGGGGTAGGCACATTGATGTTTACCTCTTCAAAGAACAATGGGTAAATTAAGGTCAATAGGAGGGGGATCCACTGAGGAAGATGTTGTCGGTGTCAAACTAAGATCAGAGGGACATTGTCTTCTCAAGTTAACATTATTGATTAGGTGGTCTAGGTTGAGGCATTGGAGGTGGAGGTACGGTGGAGCTGGAGCAAGATCTAAAATTATGATGCCCACATTAACAACTCATCGGAATCTTGTAAGGATTTAGGCACCGATAAATCACCAAAGTAAGAGGTTAGTTCATGAGAGGTGACATAGTAAAAATCATGAATATTTTTAATAGGGGAAAACATCGATACATTTTTTTGTAAATGATAATATCTTAGAAAGACATACTTTAATGACTTAGGGTCCAGCTTAGAAACTTGTGAACAAGTGTCTTGAAAACAAGTACACCCAAATAAGTGTGGTTCAATAGGAAAGAGAGTTACTTTGAACCAAAACTTGGTAGGGTGTGGTTCTGTAGATCAGTACAATGTATCTGATTAATAAAATAATATGAAAATTCATGAACCCTAGTCTCTTTATGCACATTCATTTGAAACAAAAGATCTGTAGCAGCCTCAAGATGTTTATTTTTCCTTTTAGCTACTCTATTTTGGGATGGAGCTAAACACAGGATGATTTTGAAGCTTCACATTTTGTGGTATGTATGTCTGAAAAGGTGCAGAAAAATATTCTCTGGCTTTGTCACTTCAAAGGATTATAATTGAATCATTGAATTAAGTTTTAATTTTGACATAATGATTGAAAATGTAACAGTAACTCAATACAAGATTTCATAAAGTAAAACAAGCCATATGTAAAAAATCATTCACAAAAGTGATAACATATCGAAATATATTAGATAAATTAGGATATGGTCCCCAAACATCAGAATAAATCAACTCAAAATAATGACTTACTCTTTTATCAACTTGTGGAATATAATACAAACGACGGTATTTAGCAAATTGACACAACTCACAATCTAAAGGAGAAGGTGCTTGAAGAGGCTACTGGTCTAGGTACTTTATTATCCAATATTTATAGTTCCTCCAATTCTCTTCTTTTACTAATAATTTTCTTCATCATAAGATCTTGCAATAGATAATGGTCGGGAAAGAATAGAATACAACCATTAAAAGCACGTATACTTTTGCTAACAGAAATAAGATTAAAAGAAAATTTAGTAAATTGAGAATAAAATTTAGATGCAATGTGGGTGTAACATTGACGGTGCCAAAACTAAGAATATTAGAGGTAGATCCAATTGCTAAAATAACGAAAGAAAGATGTTTATAAAAGATAGAAAAGAGTTTTGGATTACTTGTCATGTGATCTGTAACATCAGAATCAGTGACCCATTGTGTGTAAGAGGAGATAAGATTAGTATTATTGTTACTTGAATCAACAAGGGCAGTGCTGGATGGAGATTTTTTGGATGCTTCCTGAAATTTGATGAACTTAGCATATTCATCTACAAAGATCGAGAGAGTCCTACTCTAAGAGGTCTCATTCATAATAACCATGTTAGCTAAGTGTGATTTAGAACCCTTCTAATTTTTTTCTACAACTATTGAGACACCTTCTTCATATAATTAGATTCATGGTAGTAATTAAACACTATCCTCAACCTTTGATTTTTTTCAGAATTTGGAGTTCCGCTTCTATAATTGTTCTGAGACCGAGGTTTACTAATATCTATATTTTTATGGTTAGCATGAGTACTAGGTTATTGTACGAATGAGATTATTGTACGAATGAGATCTGAAAACTCAAAATTGTATGCAATACTCTTTTATAGGCTTCCCTCATATTAGTACATCCAAGGTCAGATAATATATGTGATCTGACCTTTATACTGAGAGTTGAGGCTAGCTAGAAATCTCATAATAGTTACTTGTTATCTTTGATTATGTTGAATTCAAACATCAATATTGAAGGGTAGTAGCGCGTTCAATTCTTCGTAAACATGTTTAAAGTACATGTGATATGTGTTAAGTGATTGATCATGTTGTTCAGTTCGATAGAACTCATTGCATATATAAGAAATTCGAGAAATATATTCTCTCAAAAAACACAAATACAAATTCCTCCATCGTATCTTTAACACAGTCAAAATGATTAATATAATATGACCAAATTGATTGTGTTCGATAGAGTTGCATATTTGTATTAAAGGTTTGACATCAATTCTCATCCACTTTGAATAATTACGATTAGTTTCAATCGAAGAATTATCAATGAGCTGATTTTTTTGAGAAATAATCTTTAAATAGAGTCTCAGAATTTTATTCCAATAAAAAGAATTGAAGCCATTTAACTTTTTCATTTGTAATTTTATCCACCGATGAAACCAAAATGTCGTAGTATATTTCTGATCCATAACCATGATTATCACCGAATTTTCAAGGAGATTGAATCACCTAATCTCACCTATGGCTTCATCAATCCAACAGTATGAATGAATCGAAGGGTGAGTTCAACTCCTGGGAAGAATGATATCGAGCTTTAGGAGACAACTGCCTCGACGAAAATGAAGACAAACACACCAACAAAAGACGAAGAAGTTGACAAAACCGACAACATAAGCCAACGAAACCAACAAAGTCAACAAAGCCTTCGAATGATGCCAACGAAGCCTTTGAACAGTACTGAAGAAGCCTTTGAACAGTACTGAAGAAGCCTTTGAACGAAATCAAAAGACGAAATTGAAGATGCAAATGACGTCGTTGAGTGATGCAGATAATGGCACTGAAGATGTCTCGGGATGCTGAAGATGATGCCGAAGTTTTCAATTTGTTTGATCGACAGAGCTGACGCTAGGAGAATGCTATGACATCGTTCAAAGCTCTACAAATGGCATTCAAAGTAGGCGAGGCATTCAAATGAAATCGAAGATGAAGATGTCGAGCGATGCATATGATGTCGTCGAGTGATGCAGATGATGAAGCTGAAGACGTCTAGGGATGTTGATGACGAAGCTGAATACATTGATTTGTTCAACTGATAGATGACGTCAAACGATGCAAACACAGATGAAACAGTGCGACGATGCTCTGATGCCATGTAACGGGAAACTTTCCTCTTTTCTTATTCACAATTGAAAATATATATTACATATTTATACGTACTCCCAACTCTCTATAATAGGAATAAGTCTAATATAGAAAAAAATAATGTAATTCGATCTCTAATTAGGTTGCCTATATATATAGTCTTACATATATATACATACTCCCAACTCCCAACTCCCAACATCCTAATATACGAGCTTCATAATATACAGTTCAGATTTATTACTTTCCATAACAACATCATTATGGATGTGCGGTGATGGCATATCTAACTGCTTAAAGCGCCCATTGATTCTGAATGAAAAATGAAGAAAAATGTGATTCTTCATTAGTTTTGATATATGGGCCGTCGTTTATCAGTTTGATGGCCTTGCTAAAGATGCAAGTTTGCTAGATCTTGATAAAGTCATGTTAAACACCAGCGTGATCGTTGAAGAAACTTATAGAGATTATTTTTTCTTTCAGTTAGCAGTTTTATTAGTGAAGGGACGTCATGAAGCATTTTTAAAAATTGTGAACCTACATGAATAAGTTATATAATTCAAGGAGGGAGGATGCCGAATGTTTACCTTATTCTGATAATCACCTTTTCATTGCAGTATATGATTTAGTCTTTTTGTAACCCTGTTCCTAATTTTTAGAACGCCAATTTTATGAGTGATTGTTTGTATTTTTCACATGACAATCTGCATTTGTCCTAATTCAAGTTTAGTTTCCTTGTATTTGATTATACTAAGGACTCTGATTAAATTCAAAGTTAACTTGAACTTTTACTATATTACATATCGGTTTAGCATGCTGTAAGTAGTCTGATGTAAATTACTGTATTATTATTCTTATTTTGCATGAAAATCCAATGTACAGTAGACAGTTGTTAAAAACTTATGTACTAGTTATGTTTTAGGGATATTGGTCAAAGCATGAAGATAACTCATACAAAAGTAAACTCACATGATTGAATACTAAAAAATAATGTGGCATAACACTTGATAATGATATTTTTTTTGTTGCATGATTTTTGATCTTGTATCTTGGAAATCTATAATGATTTGTTACAAGGTGAAATATTTTCCTCAAAGAAAAATGTATTGTGTGTAATTTACATTGATCTTAAATTGTAAAGCAATTCCTCGACTATTCGGACTATTCGGATGTAACCAAAGTATCACATCTATATCAAATTTTGTCTCTCAACTAACCTTCCAGAAATCTTATACACTAGTGATGAAATTTATGTTTTATTGTATGTGGAACAAGTTGATTCAACGTGACCGAAAAGCCTAAACATTGTTCCAATTCACCACACTCACACAAACAAACACACACACATCCACACACACACACACATTCAATTTCTCATATCTTAGATTTTACTTACACGCAACCTTATCTGTGCATGAAAAATTTCGCTTTTTAAAAGTTAAAATAGTATTACTTTTGATGTGATATAAAAGATTTGGGTGGTATAAATGTAAAAAAAAAAAATGTTTGCGTGTCAGATATGTAGTTACTTGCACATATATATGAAATTCTTGAACAAAGTATGCAACTTTTTTTGGCAGCTAATGAGGCGCAAAGTAGCATTAAATTTCCATTCAAAGTGCGTCGTTTGGAAGAGGAGGATGTCATCTTGACGCAAATCTCCCCAAAAGGTAGAGATTTGCAGGTTTCTCTGCTCAATTTTACTTTCAGCATGCTGTTTACTCGCTCACATATATTTTCTAATTGGATTGATTCTAATTTACAACGGAATTGCAGATCTGGAACCTCCTATCGTTAGGCCAAAAACATCAGCGAGAACAGCCCAGAGACTGATCGCTCATGCAATGGGAATCGATCCAAGTAACAGTGCTGGCTCAGATGAATTCAGAAAGCAGGAGCAAGCAAGAAGGAACAGGATACATGAAAGGCAGAACATGAAGAATGATGCCTGGGGATCGGACTAGATTATAGTCTATTTCGAAAAATTTACATACATACCACACAATTATTATATATTTACATATGTAATATCTAAATTTCAGTTCTTACATATATGCCATCTTATGCATGAAAAGCTGTATTTCACCTAAAAGTTAAAATAGGGATGTAAAAGATTTGGGTGGTGGAAATGTAAAACAAAGTTTAGATGTTAGATATGTAAATATATAGGAATTGATTGGTATGTATGTAAAAGCCCCTTTAGTTTTATAGTTCTTTTTGTCCTTTTTTATTTTAGCCGACTGGCTTTTAGTTTTGTTGCGACCCTGTACTATGTGAGATCCCCCATTTTTAGCGGTCATGAAGGAAATTGCATTTCTCTCTGCAACACCACAATATGTAATATAAAGTAATTTGAAGTTTCTAGAGGGGTTGAATTTATAATTTTTGGTATTTTCGTAGTTGATGAAATTAAATGTTTAGGGGTGTGCAGATTGAGTAAGTCAACTTCGAAATCCAAAAATATGGAGACCATACTTTTATTAAAATGATCCAAAATAAAAATATAATTTGATTTAATCAGTTTAATTTTGAGTAAATTAAAATTTAAAATTAAGGCTAAAATCATTAAACATCAATTTTATATTTTATAAAAATTATGTTGATTTAGTTTTATATATATATGATTTAATTTTTGATCAAATAATATTCACTTTTAGTTGATTAATATTATGTTGTCACGACTATGGGTGTAAACGAGCCAAACAAGAGCGAGCTTGGGCTAAGCACATTTTCGGGTCGTTAAAAAGTAATTTTTCATGTTCAACTACTTTATATTTCGAACAAAAAAAATTATTCGTGCTCAACTCTTTTTTTGAGTTGTTTACAAACAAAAAGCTATTTTGACAACCCTAGTCACACATACAATCATTAGGGTGTAAATGAGCCAAGTTTGAGTGAGTCCAGGCTCAGTTTGTCAAGAGTTATCATTGTTCGTGTTCGGCTCGTTTATATATTTAGCTCAAAAAAATTGTTCGTGTTTGGCTCGTTCTTGAGCTAGCCCAGGCTCAATTTGTTAAGAAATATTATTGTTCATGTTCGGCTCATTTATATATTGAGCTCAAAATATTTGTCGTGCTTGGCTTCTTCTGCATATCAAGCTGAACACGAGTTGTTCACAAACAGTGAGTCTTTTTGAGAACTCTAGCCACACGANATATATATATATATAAATGAAATTCAATTATATAATTTTTTATGTTCAATATATAAATTAAAAAAATATATATTTCACATTAAAAAATAATATTTGATGTGTGTTGGAAGGTCAATGGCGGTAGATTAATAAATTATCATGTTACATTGTCCGAAAATCCAACACACACTCACATAATTAAAGAGAAGTAAAATGATATCTCAATTTTTATGTAGAGAATACTAAAAATGGGAAAAAACCATGAGGTCTAACCCAGCTGAAATAATCCTATGTAAATGACAAGTAGACAAGTTTATTCTTCTTCTGAATTAAGAAAGACGAGATTACAAATTGATCATTTTAACTGTACAACAGTAATTCATCAATAATAGTTGTTGTCTAGTTTTAATGAATGTAGCTATTTACGATAACCTACCGCATGGGCCGTAGTCGATCGATTCCCATGGAGACGATGGTCTGCCGTGAATGTAGTAGAAAGTGGTAGCACCAGCTTTTCGTATATGATGTAGTGGAAGCCATGTTAATAGTTGGTTGTGTGGGTCGCAAATGATTTCTCTAGGAGTGTCAATTGGCCGCAAAGAACATAGTAGAGAGTTATAGAAGTTGTGAGCCACGTAGGTCATAATTGGACACATAAGTTGTAGTGGTCGCAAGAGATGCAATTGAGAACTACACAAGCTGTAAGCCATGTATGTCATAATTGGTCATATAGGTCATAATTGCGAGCTACGATGACGTCTGTAGGCTACAGAGGTCGAAGTCGAGAGCTACACGAGTTGTGAGTTACGCTGGGCATAATTGGCCACAAAGACTACAATGTTAGTTGTGATGACGTTCGTAGGCCGCAAAAGTCAGAGTCGGGAGTTGTACGAGTTGTGAGTCACACATGTCGTAGTTGGTCTTGTAGGTCATAGTGGCAAGCTATGATGATGTTCGTAGGTCATAGTGGTTTAAGTCAAGCTATACAACTTGTAAGCCACATATGTCGTAGTTTGTCGTAGTGGTGAGTTTTGATAACATTTTTATGTTATAAGGGATGAAGTCATGAGATGCACGAGCTATGAACCATGTTGGGCATAGTTGGTCACGAAGGCTATAATGTTATTTGTGATGACGTTCGTAGGCCGTAAAGGCCAGAGTCTGGTGTTGTATGAGTTGTGAGTCACACGAGTCATGTTGGTCATAGTTGTGAGCTATAATGATGTTTGTAGGCCACAGAGGTCTGAGTCAAGCTGTACGAGCTGTAAGCCACATAAGTCGTAGTGGTGAACTGTGATAATGTTTTTATGTCGTAGAGGACGGAGTCGTAAGATGCACAAGCTGTGACCCATGTAGACCATTGGTCACGTAGGGGAGCTGCACAAGTTGTAACACATGTTGGTCATAGTTTGTCAAATAGTTCGTAGTGGTGAGCTGGGATGACTTATAGGCCACAGGGGCTGGAGTCGGGATTTCCTTGAGCTGTAAGCTATATAAGCCATAGTTAGTCATATAAATCGTGGTAGTGAATGCTAATCACACCGAGATTCAAGCCAAATGATAAAGTTTATTAATGAAATATCAATATTATGGATATTTTTATGTGATCTTATAAGTTCAATATCCTGTAAATATATTTATCAAAGTTTAGACAATAGATATGTGAATTTATAAGAATTATGTGAGCATAACTAAGTATTTTCTCCAAGAAATTACTAATTGAGAATTTAGTGGTTCATTCTCTTGAGAAAAGTGTAAAAATGGTCCCCAACTATTTAAGTGGGGCCATTTTAGTCCCTAACATTTAAAAAGTGTGGAATTAGTCCCAACTATTTTAAGATGGGTTGAAGTAGGCTTACCATTAAAAAATCTAAAATTTGAGCTAAGATTAACGGAGTAGTCTTCATACATACCACCAATCAAAAGGGAATAGGGTTTTCACATGATCAAGTGGGAGGCGAGTCGAGTAGCGAGGGTGGTCGAGCAGGGGCATCGACAATACATTTTTTTCAATATGTATAAACTAAAAAAAATATCATTTTTGTAGTTGCGGTTAGAAGGTATGGATTTAACTCCACAAGTTTATTGAAATTTCTTAAAAGCATTAAATTCAAAATTATTATTATTTAAAAAATAGTATTTGTATGGCATTAAATGAGACTTAAAACACATATTCATTGCAAACTATTCATGCATACTTTTAAATAACCAGGCAGCAATAATATAAAATAGAAAAATCTTAAGTTTCATCATTAGTATATTGCTACCCTAAACTTATTATAATTATAAAAATTATTAATAAAATTACTTTAATGCTCATTGAAGAAGGGATTTAACAATCATTAATGTTCTTAATTATCTGATACCTTTTAACTAACTTAATTCAACAAATCTCATAATGCGGGTTATGTTTAAATAACCATAATTATTTAATACATATCTAGCACCTATATTCTTGGATTTTGGCCCATGACCTCCTACAAAATATAATTTCAAAAATAGCACAATTTTTAACACCCTATACTTCAATTTCAGATTTTTTTTAGCCCTTTTAAATAATTAAGAGACCATTTTGACAATATTTATTAAATTTGTTCTAATGCTTTATAAGTAGCACGTTGATTAATGCCCAAAAAAACTGAAGATAATTTGGATACATATGCTACAGTTATTATGACTATTGGAGAGCTTCTAAATCATTGGATTTTATTAGACTTTTCTCGGCTCTTAGGTTTCTCATGAACCCACCCTATTCAATCAAATATAACTGCTAAACTATTTTGATTTCGAAGTCCGTTTGAAAGCAGAAATTTCTGACCTTAACGCAAGTATGTCAAGGATAAGTACCAGAAGTTCTAGATGTTAAAAATAAACATCCCAAAGCAATTTGATGCAACATGAACTACGCCATGGGATAAACTCAATTGTGAGAATTCAAATAATCGTCGCCCCATAGTAAGGAGCTTCGGTACACCGTCTTCGAGGTTGGCATGAGGTTCAAGATAATGTACTGCTCTGTAGGATGCTTCGTGGCCCTGCAACATCGGTTGTTACGTCTCACTCCTCAACACAAGTTTTGACTCCGTACAGAACTTCAATAAATTTAGTTGAGGGTGGCCAACCATTAAATAAATTCTCCTTATTAATACTATGAATGCATACTATCTTATACAAATTTTGTTATGTAGATTAAAAAAAAGAAGAGGTTAAAGTTGGACATAATATATTTTATCTGAAGTTGTAGGACTGAATCTAAAATCTCATGTGCCTCAATATTTCTCCTTCTTTTATAATTAGCTTCCACATTAGATAACTAACGCCTTCTCAGTTTTCACTGTCATTGAATTTTAACAGGTGAACCACATGGATACACGGAGGCGCTAATCTGTAGCATTTCTCAATCATAAATGTCGACACTAATGATCCCTGAGAGTCATAAGTTGTCTGAATCACGTGATCTCAAACCAAACACTTGATTCTCGTATCGATTGTGGATGTGGATGTATCAAATGAAGATAAAGGTAGGGTATAATATGCCAATGGTTGAGATTATGAACATTCAGTGGGGCTAAACTTAAATTTCCACATGCGTTGACAAAGAGGGCTAATTAAATTTGCTTATGTTAGGCGTTAATTAATATTTATATTTAAATAGTTGCTGATACTCGTGAATATCATTAGTAATGGCAATAATCGAGATTAGTGGAAGTCTCGTGTTGTTGCCAATTTGGATGAAACTTTTTGAAGTTAAAACAATGGTGATGTTAAGAATTAGGATTGCCCCTCAAGAGAGGGCAATTTTGCAATGAGTGAAAAGTGTTAATGGATAACAACTTTGTTGGCTTTTGGAGAAGCGACATAATGATAGACGCGTGATTAAACATGATTAATGAGCTTTTTACCTCATGATGAACCTAGATAGTGTTAAGCTATTATGATGATGCATGACCTCTAATGCCTTGGACACCTTATATGTCAAGAGACCAGTTAATGAGACTTGATCCAAAATATTTGAAGCTTTATATTGGTGATAGAGAACATTATATTCAATCATGATGATATGACTTGAATTTTTGGTCACTAAGACTCATGATAACACTTAACCTTACTATCAATTATCTCATCAAAGATATGCCCAAAATTGAGATGGTCTAAAAAATCATTTAGTCTATCATTACGACTATAAAATAATAAATATATGAGGCCAAGTGGCATCAAAAGGACACATCAAATAATTTGTTAATATAATCATCAAGCTAGAGACACGCCTTAAAGTGCATGGTAGTGTAGTGCAACAATGAATTTGTTAATTGGCTTGGATAAAAACAACACAAGCATGACGAAGCTGGTTTTGAATTAGCCAAAAATGGAGATCGAGAAGCTCGATTGATAAGTACAAAGGCCATTGAGCATGCTAAAATGTATTATAAGGAGGTCATTAATTATTGTAAAAAAGAATGAGGCAAGGATCATTGTTGGCTTATATTTGGGAGAAGATGGCTTTAACATTTCAAGGTTGATGACCTCATGGTGTCAACTCTTACTAGATGATCCCCTAGCAAACTTAGAGTATTAAATCTACCTTAGTAAGGAGAAAAAAGAGTATATGATGCCAAAAAATAAAAAACTAGAAGGGGAGAACTCAAAGAGCCATCAACATTTTTTTTCTTATAATTTTTCTTCATTTATAGTTTTAATAAGTATGCTATATTGGCAATTTTATATAGGAATTAGAATGTTTAAAATTAAAAAGTATGCTATATTGGAAATTTAACATTTTGCATCTCAATAATTTTTCGTAATCTATTCTTCAATACAACAACCCAAACAAATTTATCCCTTGCTCGACCAGGATATTGAACATAAAAAATCTGACTAGCCTGACGTGTCAGAACAAATGGTTCATACATTGCATATTTTATGTTCATCTTAATTTTGGTAATATCATATGAGTCAAGTCTCCGCATTACTCGATTAGGAACGTGCTCAATTAGGAACGGGAACAAACCACTCACAATTGAACATGTAGACATTGCGTGCAACATAGCTCGGATATTGCAACCGAATTACTTCATTTTGTATGTCGTAATAGCTGATCTTATTATCTATGTGTGTATTTCCTCTAACACAAACACCACAATTTGAAATTTGTTTTCCTTCACACCAAGAGCTCGTTTGAAATTTGTAACCGTTAACTTCAAATATTTGTCATGTCTTCACACTACGTTTAGGCCCCTAAGTAAAATCTAATAATCCATGGTATGTGATTTTGTTCCTTACATTATGAACCTAGTAAAAGTTCTAAAGCATAACTTTTTTGTAGAGTACAATTCACAACATATTGGTGAATTTAAATGTTACTTCACGTACGTGTAATTTAAACCATTTTGGAAATTCTTGTTTAGTTTTCTTGGTATTTGTATGTCTGAGTTAATTTGTAAAGCATTCTGGACAATAATCATAAAAAAATTTGATTAGATTTAGTCTTAGTATAGGAATGATTGTACTTCGTTGCAGTTCAGAAGAACATACAAAGTAGCTACTTGAAGCTCTTTATTATTTATGTAGTGCATATCATGTCTACCTAATTGTTCACCAGATATATGAAATACCAATAATTTTGTTTGTAAAGGCTTCTGACCAATAGTTTCATGTGTATGTTTTCCTTGATCAAAGTAATAAGAAGGGAAAGTAATTATCTCCTGCGATAGGTATGCCTCGAATATCGAACCCTCTAGACGTGTTTTATTCTTAACAGTCTTTTTTTTTCAGAAATATGTACAGTTTAGTCATTTAAAAAAAGAAGATAATAGTTCGCTCTAAATAAAATACATACCTCTTAGAGGGATACATCCACCTGTATTGCACTAGTCCCCCCAATATAGCCTCATGACACAGTTGAATGGGAAAATGCTCCATTGGGTTAAGACACCATGGAAAAACTAACCATTCCAGCCTGCACAACAGTAACAGAATACTCGCGTGAAGACTTCGTAGAGAATTCATATTCAAAGTGCCTACACACACTTCCTCAACAATGTACTAATTTTGGTCAACGAACAAGTATCAACTTTGGCAAGGCACTGAATGCAATAGGTAATCAACACTGCAAGAAAATATGGACTCTTCATACCAAATATTTCTCTATCTCCAAATCAATACATCGGCTTACTTTAGAGGTACAACCACTTCGAAACTTTAAAGAATACAACCGATCAAAGATTGTTTTTCATTTATTCGATGTGAGATGTAGCTTTGGGTTTTATTATTTCACCTGCATTTGTCTTTTGCAGTTCTAACTCTCTCCTCTTGCATCACTCTTTCATGTTCAATCTTGCTTTGACGTTATCCTTTGTTTTTCCATTGATATCCAAAATAGTATGAAAAATATTATCAAAAAAATTCTTCTCAATATGCATAACATCCATATTATACCTAATCAAATTAGTTTTCCAATATGGAAGATCCAAAAAAATACTTAGCTTTATCCAACAACGTGTAACACCAAAATAAGAAAGACGACTCAAGGTTAGTTCCAACCTCTCAGTGATATTTGGTAGTTCACTAATCATCTGCAATATATCACTTCAATTAATCCATGGGGTTAGACTTAATCTTTCAACTCTATTTTTTAAAAATGCATCTTTATTCCTTTGGAACGAGAGACAACATGCTAAGAATCTTCAATGATAATCAAATTAGAAATTTTTTTTCTCCATGCTTCAAAGAGAACACTTTTGACATGTTCATGTAGTAGGGACATGCCAATTTCTCTCAGTCGTGCTCCAACCAGATAATATCTCATAAGTTGGAAAATCATTGTTCGTCCATATAAGAGCATCTTTAAGGTGAAAGTTTTTTTTTGTTGCAATATCAAAAGTCACACGTCGATTTTCTACAATACATGTAACTCATCTATAAGAAGCTACAAGTACACGTTATTTTTTTCCTTTTATCTTGTGGACCTAGTATGATCAACGTTATAAATAAGAATGACACAATCATACATATCATGGGGTAAATTATATGGTGTGATAATAACTAACCAACATAAAAAGGGTGTTATAGCAAAACTGTAAGGTGTGAACTCACTGCACGTAAGTCAAGTCTAACGTTGTATGGTTATGTTTAAAAAGTTGGATAACTGTGGTCGAAGTGTTTCCAAGGTTCACCAACTAAAGAACGACTCATTGTATCAGCACTAACAGATCCAATATTATGTCATGTCCTATGAGTAGCTATGCACATAGAAATAAGCAGTCGTTAGACCCATGGAATAAGAGGAAAATAAAAGAGACTTTTTAAGAAATATTCTTTTGATTGTTTCTCCCTTGGTTTGAACATATCAGCACTGCAAAATTGACATTTTGTCTCATGTGCATTTTCATTGTAATACGACATACAACAGTTGACACAACAATAAATCTTGTCAAATAATAGCCCCAACTTCGCTACTAACTTTTTAGTTTTTTATAAAACTTTGGGAACTAAATTATCTACAGGGTTAGTCTCCTTTAATAATATTGCTACCTGATTAAAGCATTCCCTCGGCATATTGAAATCAGATTTGTTAATCAACATTCTCAGGATGATCATTAACTTTGTGTGCGAAGTGCATCCTTCCCACAGTAGTTGTTGTGCAACATTTAATAATTCATATAATTATTGTACTTCATTGTTCGGTTCATGTTCATCGACAGACACAATTCACTGTTCGGTTCATTGTCATTGACAGACACACTTTCAATAAAATGAGCTCTGCTCATAACATCTATCATTTTCTCATACATATCAGAATCGTGAACAGTTGTAAGGGCATAACCCAATGAAGCTTCAGTATGACTGTACTGAACATCTGTTTCAAAGCCACCACGTGAAGTCCAATACCAATAATTAGACTTAAATCCCCCACAGTATATGTCCAATTTCACTTCTTCAGGTGTCAAATATGATTGATTCTTGTGTTTCGCACAGGAGGCATCAGAACCTACTTGCTGAAAGGTAAACCGGCAGTTGCGATGCCACATGCACGAAATCCTCAACGCCGGCCAAAAACTCATCAATTAGTCATTTTCTTCCTGGATACAATCTATTATACATCTATAATCTAACGCTTTGAATATACATCTGTACCATAGATGCAATTCTATAAATTAGTACAATGTCATTATGTTCTAATGAGTTCCATATTTTTTATTTAAATCCTAGCCTAATTTCACACCTACATTAAGCTTTAGACTATATTCTACACATCCTGCCCGAAACCTTAGACCACCTACATATCATACCAGAAACCCTAAACCTACAAATTCAGATAGTCAACCAATTAACATCTTAACACCCAAACTAACCCATCAACCCATTAACCTATTAAATTACCACACCATTATTTTACCCTTAACCAAACAAAATTCAACACTAGCCTAACTCCATCCTAAACTTACATAGCACATATTTCTTATATATTTATATATCTCACAGTTAAATTACATATTTACATACATAGCACAAATTNGTAGTATTTCGAGTCAAAACAAGCCGAACACGAACAAACACATCTTAGTTCGTGTTCGACTCGTTAACTTATCTAACGAAATTAACGAGCCGAACACGAGTTTCTTAACGAGCTGAACAAGAGCTGTTCGCAAACAACGAGCGGTCTTGACAGCCCTACCTTAGACCAAGTGAGAGCGGTGGAAATGATGGAAATGAGCCGGAAACGCTGGAAACCATTGAGGAGCGCAGGAGGAGACGGGCTCACGACGGGGAAGATGAAAATAGAGAAGTGCGGTTGGGGCTCGTCGGAAGTAAATTTTAGGGTATTGACTTCAGATTAGCGTCACTAATAAGAAGGATTAGGGTCGGCCAATGTCAATGCTAATCCGACGCTATTTATTCGAATTAGCGTTGCCTGCTCGGCGCAACAACTCTGTGTCCATACTTTTTAAGAAACCGGACATGACAATAAGCAAACGCAAATCGCTTTCTGATGTTAATTCTGATGCAAATCCGTTGTTTTTCAGTAGTATTTGATGTATTTTTTAAGTTGAAAACCAACAGTTCGAGTTGATGCAACATGCTTTAACTCATAGCGGTTCAATCAAGTATTGAAATTATCCAATGAGTAGCGAATGCCGTCCATCTCTAACCAGATCAACAGAGCACCAAAGGGAGGCATAAGTTAGGAAGTCGACTTGTTCTGCTACAGGTGAACAAAAGATGAGATTTTTATCATCTACTGTAATACTTTCATAGACATCGAACCAATTCTTCTTCTTCCCTTTCCAGGCGTTCAAAGTCTCCGTTTCTTTAATTTTTTCTTTGAATTTCGACTGCAGAGAGGCCAACTGGCACATCCATATTTATTAGCATTTGACTCGTCAAAGCTTAGCAGCCAAGCTAGTCATCCATCCACATGGCAGCTTTGCTGAACCCAGTAATGAAGGAATAAAAGTTAATGGTGTTCATGTGAACAACTTAGAAGGTTATTTGTAGCTGGAGATGATGAGAAAGGCAGGGGAGGAAGATGTGGTCTTATAATAAGATCAGATATAGGGGGGAGGTGGTTCAAAGACTTGATTTCTCATTTCTTCCATACGTATATTAAGATGTGAAATGAACCTCAGTAATCTGCGTAAAGAAGGATGGCTTTAGTAGGAGCTCTTGCCTCAAGAAAAGCTTCAGCATGACTTAATTGGAGATCTTGCTTCATGATTTCTAGTAATTCTTGATGTGTTTAATCATTAATGTCTTAAGAAGAATAATTAAAAAATAGGAAGAGATATTACAATTGAACGGCTTCATAAAAGAATTCAAAAGAACAGCAATAAAAAAAGACAGAACCATGTATTTTGAAACTCCTTAATGGTTGATTTTATTCAATGTATCGGTTGGCTTTAGTTGGGTCTATCCAAATGACTTAACTAAATCAGTGATAGGTTAATCCATGTTATTGAATTCACTTGCCTGTTTTCGTTGATCATGCATATGTGAGTACAAGCGCCGAGCTTGAGAGAGCCCAAACTCGACTTGTTAAAAAATGCAACAGTCCGTGTTCTACCCCATTTATATATCGAGCGAAAAAAAATTCATCTTCCACTCTTTTACTTAGTGAGCCAAACACAAGTGTTTGCCCTAGTCACTCAACTGTAAGATGTTAAGGCGGGGTCGAGATTTAAATGTAATTA
>JXCR01107087.1:75094-90038 GCA_002079205.1 Phalaenopsis hybrid cultivar | reverse complement strand
ACAAAAATAGGAGAAAGGGACACTAAAGAGGAGCTTATGAAAGCTTTTCGCATCATTGACCAGGATAATAACGTACATGTGGATCTTTAGTTTTGTTCAAAATTTTAATTGTTCTTATGTTATTTTCTGATAGGATAATTTCTCTTGGTTTATTTCCAGGGAAAAATTTCTGATGTAGATATCCTGAATATTGCTAAAGAGTTGGGTGAAAGCTTCACTCTTACCGAGATAAGGGAGATGATAGATGAAGCCGATCGTAATGGTGAGCATGCATTTCTCATGTTTTCCCAAGCTGATTTCTCATAGTATGGTAAAGATTAGTAATTGTTGTAGTTATTCTTGTTACTTTTATAATTTAGCTAGAAATTGTCGTACTTTGTGGTTTAAGTTACTTTTCTCATGCTTATTGATGCAGTTTTCTTAAACTGCATTATTGACAGCATTTTTAAATCCTGCTTGATGGCTCTAATTGTGGGCACTACCTAAGCTTTGTTGCCATCTGTAATGCAAATGCTATTAGCAAAGGTCACTGGGAGCGCCTTGGCTTGAGCAAGGAATTCTAACCTTTGGATGACTTGGAAGCCATCCATTAGAATGATNCATGTAAGAGTAAGGGTGAAGGTGCTAAAGTCAGCAAACCATGTTATGGCAATACTACGTTAGAGAATGATAATGGCTAGAATGAAATTAAGGTTTGCAAATGAAGAATCTCTTGACCTTAAAACGAAAGAAAATGGTGGGTAGTTTGCATTGAGTTTTGAAGTTTATGAGATTTTCCAAAAAATTTAAGTTAGTGAAACAGAAGTAAAAGCAAGACTACATCTTAGAAATCCTAATCANCAAACCATGTTATGGCAATACTACGTTAGAGAATGATAATGGCTAGAATGAAATTAAGGTTTGCAAATGAAGGATCTCTTCACCTTAAATCGAAAGAAAATGCTGGGTAGTTTGCATTGAGTTTTGAAGTTTATGAGATTTTCCAAAAAATTTAAATTAGTGAAACAGAAGTAAAAGCAAGACAACATCTTAGAAATCCTAATCGAAGAAATGGCATTATTTCTTTAAAATTTTCTTATGAAAAATGGATGGAATTACTTAGATGTGGTGTGGAGATGATTGTAGTTGGGTTTCGGAGTTTAAGGAATTTTTCCAAAGGATCATAGGTGTTGAATTGAAAGCAAAAGCAAGACCGTGTTATTGAAAATCTAATCTAGCCAAATTGAGATGACATAGTTTCTTTGAATATTTTCAAAATAGTAATTGTATTTCTTCATATAAGACAAGAAGAGATGTAGGAAAAATAAATGCAAAAAATTAATTGAGCATAAGAAAAATTGCACAAAATTAACTCCTCATTCAAGGTGATGCCGCTGGGCTATCAAAACCAGGAGAACAGAAGTGTGGAAAATACNATTAATTGAGCATAAGAAAAATTGCACAAAATTAACTCCTCATCCAAGGTGATGCCTCTGGGCTATCAAAACTAGGAGAACAGAAGTGTGGAAAATACTTATATAATGTATGCCAAGTCATCAGTAATTATTCCTTACAAAAATTAAAACACATGCATATAACTTTCCACAAGTTTTGCCTTTGAAATTTGAATTCCTTCTAAGTAGGAGGTGGTTGGTAGGAATCGAGTGGCATGGAACAACCAATCTCTTGTTTTATAGAAAGTGGGCTAATGTGACACCATGGTTGACTTGGATTGACTTGGAACCTTCCACGACTATCCATTTTTACTAAAAATAAATTTTACAAGTCTACTTTTGAATCCCCATATGATTTGAAGTCAAGAAAATGAATCCTTATTGGAACCCACTCTATCATAACCTTGTATAGGATCTTTAAATGCATATCTTTGCATAATGTGGCATGATATAGAATTTTGCATATTTGAAATTCTCTCAATGCTCTCGCGACTTTTATATAATTTATAATGCAAAGCATAATCAAAGGATACAGCACATAACACATGATTGCATTGCATTGATTATTCTTTAAAAACAACATGTAGCCAAAAATAATAACATAATAAACATAATTTTTGTAACATTAACAATTAATTATTTGTAATAAACATTGTGATACGAATATGATGCACTACAACAAATGTAGTCCAATTACACATATATCAAATAATTAAAAATAAAAATATTATTTCAATAAATTTAAAATAACATTTTAATTACCCTACATAATTAGGTTTATTAATTATTATTTTGGCTATTTAATTAATGTTTAATTATTAAAATGTTAAATTAGTCTAATGAGTCATCAATAATTCACTAATAATAATGTAGGCAATTATATAAATATTAACAAACAATTATGATACAAAAACAAGACTATTTATTAATATAATTAGAAAATAACTACGTTAAGTAATTATCGGTATGGTAATATAGTTTTAGGATAATTAGAAATTCAAATTAATTATAAATAAATGAATTAGAATCAAACGGACTAAGCTATTAATTAATGGTTAAGATATCAGGAGCATGCTAAAATTGTTTTTTTTTAAACAAGCTTGGTCATTTTTTTTTATTTTATTTTGAACAACTCAAGTTTCGTTTGACATATGCAAAATAGTATTTAAGTCGTATTTTTATAAAAAGAACCCAATTGGCCATCACCAACGCACTAGTTGGTAGTTGCCACCACAACCGCTGCCCGTAAGCAATCGACATACTGCTGCCCCACCACCAGAATGGTTGTATAAGTAGACTGATATGATATTAAATAAACAACACAAAAATAACAAATATTTTTCATTAAAATCAAAAACATAAACAATGCTAAAAAATTTAAAAAAACATTAATCCCATACATTTCATAATTTTCTCAATCAAATATTCAACTTAAAAATTTATTAATTACTTATTAATTGTTAGCATAAGATATTTTAAAAATTAATACAATAATTACTCAAAAAAATATGTTATTTAAAGATTAATTAGGTCATTCATTGGCAATTAACTACTTGAATATTAAATTATACCAATTAGTTATAAATTATTTCATGAATAAATTAAATTATCATATAAGCTTAGTATTAATAAATAATATTAGTGAGAAACTAGCTTAACTACTAAGGCTAATGAGTTAATAATTAATAACAAAGGTGAACCATATCAAACATTAATTAATTAACGGTTAACAATGTGAATGATTTTATGTTCCAATAAATAATTGATATTAAATTAATTTCATATGAACTTCTTTTTTTCATTCAGCTTATACCGTGAAAATAATTTAAAGCAAAATATCAATAGACAAGGATGCTCTAGAACTATCCATCCAGGAAAGGAAGCCTACAAAGAGAAACTACCACTTCATTTGCAGACCATGTGAGAAAACTCAAGAAACAAATGGTCCTGTAATAATCTCTAAAGTGTAATAATACTTTAGTTTTCTCTTTTAAACGTGCTCATTTTCTCTCAAGTTTTAGTGTTCTAGCCCACTGTTTGTGAAAGTTTCGTTGTCTTAGCATTATGGTGTGCTAAAACCGCATGATTAGCTTGAAAAAAATAAGTTTGTGATTGCTGGTATCAGAGTCTTGGTTTTGGGATATAACAAATAACGTCAAGGATCAAGTGGTTGGGTTCGAGACCACTAACATGGATTTATCACAACCAGGACGAGGTTGTGAGAAGCAATGTAATCCTTCCACACCAATGTCACGAGTAAAGTCCAAGGTCATGATCTCTTATTTTGATTCACACCTATCTCGGGTAGAAGAGTGTGAATGACATGGGGATCAAGAAAGAACACCAAGGCAAAAAGGAGATTGGACCGGAGGAGGAAGTCTCTGGCTCTCTACCATCCATTTTGTAATAAGAGCATGTTGCTCCAACCAAACAAGTCCTTGAGGAATGAAGTGAGGACGTTGTGTGCTGATTTCATAGGTGAACTCAGCAAAAGATAAATCAAGCTCACAAATCGGAGATGAACGACATGCTTGCACACATTAGAACCTATGTGAGAATGCATTACTGACATACATGCACCATTTCTATTTTTAATGGCTTCAAGAGATAACCTTTAAAAAAAAATCTATCCTGAAAATGCTAAGAATAAGGCTAGAGCTCATTTGCGACTACTAAAAGAGCTATAATCAACCCGTGAATACGTCAAAGATTTCGCTAACTTGGTCCTAGAGATCCCCAACTTCGCCGTCAAGGATGCCTTCTTCATTTCCTAAATGGGTTCCAACAAAGGTGAAAACTGAGCTAAGACAACATGGGAAGCAAGACCTTGTCACTGCCATAGCTGGGCTGAGAGCTTTATTGATTATAACAAGGAGTTCACCAACAAGCCAAAGAAGAAGAAGGGCAACCAAGCCAAAGGTGGGGGAGACAAAGCTCAACTCAAGGAGGAGACTTGTCAAGCCTATCTCAGAAAAAGAGCAAAAATAAGCACAACCATAACAATTGCTTCCTTTGTGGGGTCCCCACTAGGTAAGGGACAGCACTTAGATAGGGGAGAGGGGGGGGGATAGAAATCAAGGGTGCACATAGAGCCTATGTATAACTACTCAATGTGATACAATCCACCCCTAAGACTTTTCAGAGGTTACCATTTGTGGAAGTATCCTAACACTTCAAGATCATAGTTGACCTTGAAGTGTGTTGTAATTTCATTTCCATCAAAGAAGCCCAAAGGCTCAGAATTTTGATGACCAATGGAGAGGGCTCAATCAAAGCAATTACCTCAGCAACACGGCCCATCTAAAGCATAATTCAAAAGGTCAAGACTATATTGAAAGCCTGGTCTGATAACATAGACTTCTCAATCATTCTAATGGATGGCTTCCAAGTCATCCAAAGGTTAGAATTCCTTGCTCAAGCCAAGGCGCTCCCAGTGACCTTTGCTAATAGCATTTGCATTACAGATGGCAACAAAGCTTAGGTAGTGCCCACAATTAGAGCCATCAAGCAGGATTTAAAAATGCTGTCAATAATGCAGTTTAAGAAAAGCATCAATAAGCATGAGAAAAGTAACTTAAACCACAAAGTATGACAATTTCTAGCTAAATTATAAAAGTAACAGGAATAACTACAACAATTACTAATCTTTACCAAAGNACATTAGAACCTATGTGAGAATGCATTACTGACATACATGCACCATTTCTACTTTTAATGGCTTCAAGAGATAACCTTTTAAAAAAAATCTCTCCCGAAAATGCTAAGAATAAGGCTAGAACTCATTTGCGACTACTAAAAGAGCTAGAATCAACCCGTGAATACGTCAAAGATTTCGCTAACTTGGTCCTAGAGGTCCCCAACTTCGCCGTCAAGGATGCCTTCTTCATTTCCTAAATGGGTTCCAACAAAGGTGAAGATTGAGCTAAGACAACATGGGAAGCAAGACCTTGTCACTGCCATAGCTGAGCTGAGAGCTTTATTAATTATAACAAGGAGTTCACCAACAAGCCAAAGGAGAAGAAGGGCAACCAAGCCAAAGGCGGGGGAGACAAATCTCAACTCAAGGAGGAGACTTGTCAAGGCTATCTCAGAAAAAGAGCAAAAATAAGCACAGCCATAACAATTGCTTCCTTTGTGGGGTCTCCACTAGGAAAGGGACAGCACTTAGATATGAACCCTAAACACGCTCTTAGCAAGCCACCAAGGGGGGGATAGAAATCAAGGGCGCACACGATGGCACACATAGAGCCTATATATAATTACTCAATGTGATACAATCCACCCCTAAAACTTTTCAGAGGTTACCATTTGTGGAAGTATCCTAGCACTTCTAGATCATAGTTGACCTTANCAAGGCTATCTCAGAAAAAGAGCAAAAATAAGCACAACCATAACAATTGCTTCCTTTGTGGGGTCCCCACTAAGTAAGGGACAGCACTTAGATATGAATCCTAAACACGCTCTTAACAAGTCACCAAGGGGGGGATAGAAATCAAGGATGAACTACTCAATGTGATACAATCCACCCCTAAGACTTTTCAGAGGTTACCATTTGTGGAAGTATCCTAACACTTCAAGATCATAGTTGACCTTCAAGTGTGTTGTAATTTCATTTCCATCAAAGAAGCCCAAAGGCTCAGAATTTAGACGACCAATGGAGAGGGCTCAATCAAAGCAATTAGCTCAGCAACACGGCCCATCTAAAGCATAATTCAAAAGGTCAAGACTATATTGAAAGCCTGGTCTGATAACATAGACTTCTCAATCATTCTAATGGATGGCTTCCAAGTCATCCAAAGGTTAGAATTCCTTGCTCAAGCCAAGGCGCTCCCAGTGACCTTTGCTAATAGCATTTGCATTACAGATGGCAACAAAGCTTAGGTAGTGCCCACAATTAGAGCCATCAAGCAGGATTTAAAAATGCTGTCAATAATGCAGTTTAAGAAAATCATCAATAAGCATGAGAAAAGTAACTTAAACCACATAGTACGACAATTTCTAGCTAAATTATAAAAGTAACAAGAATAACTACAACAATTACTAATCTTTACCATACTATGAGAAATCAGCTTGGGAAAACATGAGAAATGCATGCTCACCATTACGATCGGCTTCATCTATCATCTCCCTTATCTCGGTAAGAGTGAAGCTTTCACCCAACTCTTTAGCAATATTCAGGATATCTACATCAGAAATTTTTCCCTGGAAATAAACCAAGAGAAATTATCCTATCAGAAAATAACATAAGAACAATTAAAATTTTGAACAAAACTAAAGATCCACATGTACGTTATTATCCTGGTCAATGATGCGAAAAGCTTTCATAAGCTCCTCTTTAGTGTCCCTTTCTCCTATTTTTGTTGTCATCATATACATAAATTCATCAAAATCAATGGCGCCACTACCATCTTTATCAACATCAGCAATCATATTATTGATTTGCTGCAAACAAGAGAATAACTCATGGTCGCTTAACAATTTCCAAGAAAATTAAAAACACATTTAAACAAAAGGCATAACATAGTTTCACAGGTTGACAGGCCGATTAATCTAAACCAAAAAAAAAAAGAAAAAGAAAATATAAGAAAGAGAGAGAACTTTTCACAAACATTTCAAATAAACAGATTTTAAGGAAATTTCCTATATCATATCGAGTGACGTTAACTTGTTAAGAGATTTATAAACAAACCCATATGTGTTTAGAGTTTACATAAACACCATCTTCAAAATTTGAATGTATTAAGATGAAAGAATCCTTATATTTCTAGTTCGGGGNAAATAAAAAAGAAAAAGAAAATATAAGAAAGAGAGAGAACTTTTCACAAACATTTCAAATAAAACAGATTTTAAAGAAATTTCCTATATCATATCGAGTGAAGTTAACTTGTTAAGAGATTTATAAACAAACCCATATGTGTTTAGAGTTGACATAAACACCATCTTCATAATTTGAATGTATTAAGATGAAAGAATCCTTATATTTCTAGTTCGGGATTACTTTTACATCCATGAAGGGCTGCTGATTTATTTCCATGTAATGAGATAAAATTCACATAACAAAAAAGAGCATGATGTCACCTCCCAAAAGAGCCCTTAAGGGTGGTGGGCAGCCCAGGACTTAAATACTGTTTTTCGACCCTACACCTAGCTGATGTGGGACTATATGTCCGTGACATTCTCCTCCACCCATTCATGTGACGCCCTCGTCACGGATCGGCTCCACCGAGGGTCCCACTGGACCATGGAGAGTCCACACACCTGGCAGGCAGTAATCGCTCTGATACCACTTGTCACCTCCCAAAAGAGCCCTTAAGGGTGGTGGGCAGCCCAGGACTTAAATACTGTTTTTCGACCCTACACCTAGCTGATGTGGGACTATATGTATGAGCTTATATTATAGTTATCAGAATTCAACAAAATGGAATAAAGAGTTCCGGATTAGTGCTTATAGCTTTTTGAATATGTTTCGCAAATATGTATTTTATATTTATATATATATATATTTAAATCNCGACCATGAGTTATTCTCTTGTTTGCAGCAAATCAATAATATGATTGCTGATGTTGATAAAGATGGTAGTGGAGCCATTGATTTTGATGAATTTATGTATATGATGACAACAAAAATAGGAGAAAGGGACACTAAAGAGGAGCTTATGAAAGCTTTTCGCATCATTGACCAGGATAATAACGTACATGTGGATCTTTAGTTTTGTTCAAAATTTTAATTGTTCTTATGTTATTTTCTGATAGGATAATTTCTCTTGTTTTATTTCCAGGGAAAAATTTCTGATGTAGATATCCTGAATATTGCTAAAGAGTTGGGTGAAAGCTTCACTCTTACCGAGATAAGGGAGATGATAGATGAAGCCGATCGTAATGGTGAGCATGCATTTCTCATGTTTTCCCAAGCTGATTTCTCATAGTATGGTAAAGATTAGTAATTGTTGTAGTTATTCTTGTTACTTTTATAATTTAGCTAGAAATTGTCGTACTTTGTGGTTTAAGTTACTTTTCTCATGCTTATTGATGCAGTTTTCTTAAACTGCATTATTGACAGCATTTTTAAATCCTGCTTGATGGCTCTAATTGTGGGCACTACCTAAGCTTTGTTGCCATCTGTAATGCAAATGCTATTAGCAAAGGTCACTGGGAGCGCCTTGGCTTGAGCAAGGAATTCTAACCTTTGGATGACTTGGAAGCCATCCATTAGAATGATTGAGAAGTCCATGTTATCAGACCAGGCTTTCAATCTAGTCTTGACCTTTTGAATTATGCTTTAGATGGGCCGTGTTGCTGAGCTAATTGCTTTGATTGAGCCCTCTCCATTGGTCGTCTAAATTCTGAGCCTTTGGGCTTCTTTGATGGAAATGAAATTACAACACACTTGAAGGTCAACTATGATCTTGAAGTGTTAGGATACTTCCACAAATGGTAACCTCTGAAAAGTCTTAGGGGTGGATTGTATCACATTGAGTAGTTCATCCTTGATTTCTATCCCCCCCTTGGTGACTTGTTAAGAGCGTGTTTAGGATTCATATCTAAGTGCTGTCCCTTACTTAGTGGGGACCCCACAAAGGAAGCAATTGTTATGGTTGTGCTTATTTTTGCTCTTTTTCTGAGATAGCCTTGACAAGTCTCCTCCCTGAGTTGAGCTTTGTCTCCCCCACCTTTGGCTTGGTTGCCCTTCTTCTCCTTTGGCTTGTTGGTGAACTCCTTGTTATAATCAATAAAGCTCTCAGCCCAGCTATGACAGTGACAAGGTCTTGCTTCCCATGTTGTCTTAGCTCAATCTTCACCTTTGTTGGAACCCATTTAGGAAATGAAGAAGGCATCCTTGACGGCGAAGTTGGGGATCTCTAGGACCAAGTTAGCGAAATCTTTGACGTATTCACGGGTTGATTCTTGCTCTTTTAGTAGTCGCAAATGAGCTCTAGCCTTATTCTTAGCATTTTTGGGATAGATTTTTTTTAAAAGGTGATCTCTTGAAGCCATTAAAAGTAGAAATGGTGCATGTATGTCAGTAATGCATTCTCACATAGGTTCTAATGTGTGCAAGCATGTCGTTCATCTCCGATTTGTGAGCTTGATTTATCTTTTGCTGAGTTCACCTATGAAATCAGCACACAACGTCCTCACTTCATTCCTCAAGGACTTGTTTAGTTGGAGCAACATGCTCTTATTACAAAATGGATGGTAGAGAGCCAGAGACTTCCTCCTCTGGTCCAATCTCCTTTTTGCCTTGGTGTTCTTTCTTGATCCCCATGTCATTCACACTCTTCTGCCCGAGATAGGTGTGAATCAAAATAAGAGATCATGACCTTGGACTTTAATCGTGACATTGGTGTGGAAGGATTACATTGCTTCTCACAACCTTGTCCTGGTTGTGATAAATCCATGTTAGTGGTCTCGAACCCAACCATTTGATCCTTGTCGTTATTTGTTATATCCCAAAACCAAGACTCCGATACCAGCTATCACAAACTTATTTTTTTCAAGCTAATTATGCGGTTTTAGCACACCATAATGCTAAGACAACCAAACTTTCACAAACAGTGGGCTAGAACACTAAAACTTGAGAGAAAATGAGCACGTTTAAAAGAGAAAACTAAAGTATTATTACACTTTAGAGATTATTACAAGACTATTTGTTTCTTGAGTTTTCTTACATGGTCTGCAAATGAAGTGGTAGTTTCTCTTTGTAGGCTTCCTTTCCTGGATGGATGGTTCTAGAGCATCCTTGTCTATTGCTATTTTGCTTAAATTATTTTCACTGTATAAGCTGAATGAAAAAAAAAAGTTCATATGAAATTAATTTAATATCAATTATTTATTGGAACATAAAATCATTCACATTGTTAACTGTTAATTAATTAATGTTTGATATGGTTCACCTTTGTTATTAATTATTAACTGATTAGCCTTAGTAGTTAAGCTAGTTTCTCACTAATATTATTTATTAATACTAAGCTTATATGATAATTTAATTTATTCATGAAATAATTTATAACTAATTGGTATAATTTAATATTCAAGTAGTTACTTGCCAATGAATGACCTAATTAATAAATAACATATTTTTTTTGAGTAATTATTGTATTAATTTTTAAAATATCTTATGCTAACAATTAATAAGTAATTAATAAATTTTTAAGTTGAATATTTGATTGAGAAATTTATGAAATGTATGGGATTAATGTTTTTTAAAATTTTTTAGCATTGTTTATGTTTTTGATTTCAAATTAAAAATGTATTTTTTTATGAAAATATTTGGTTTTTTTGTGTTTTTTATTGAATATCATATCAGTCTACTTATACAACCATTCTGGTGGTGGGGCAGCAGTATGTCGATTGCTTACGGGCAGCGATTGTGGTGGCAACTACGAACTAGTGCGTTGGTGATGGCCAATTGGGTTCTTTTTATAAAAATACTTAGAAGGGACCTAAATACTATTTTGCATATGTCAAACGAAACTTGAGTTGTTCAAAATAAAATAAAAAAATGACCAAGTTTGTTAAAAATTTTTTTTTTAGCATGTTCCTGATATCTTAACCATTGATTAATAGCTTAGTCCGTTTGATTCTAATTCATTTATTTATAATTAATTTGAATTTCTAATTATCCTAAAACTATATTACCATGCCGATAATTACTTAACGTAGTTATTTTCTAATTATATTAATAAATAGTCTTGTTTTTTATCGTAATTGTTTGTTAATATTCATATAATTGCCTACATTATCATTAGTGAATTATTGATGACTCATTAGACTAATTTAGCATTTTAATAATTAATCATTAATTAAATAGACAAAACAATAATTAATAAACCTAATTATGTAGGGTAATTAAAATGTTATTTTAAATTTATTGAAATAATATTTTTTATTNTAAAAAAAAAAAAAAAAAAAAAGACCAAGCTTGTTTAAAAAAAAACAATTTTAGCATGCTCCTGATATCTTAACCAAATTAATAGCTTAGTCCGTTTGATTCTAATTCATTTATTTATAATTAATTTGAATTTTTAATTATCCTAAAACTATATTACCATGCCGATAATTACTTAACGTACTTATTTTCTAATTATATTAATAAATAGTCTTGTTTTTTATCATAATTGTTTGTTAATATTCATATAATTGCCTACATTATTATTAGTGAATTATTGATGACTCATTAGACTAATTTAACATTTTAATAATTAATCATTAATTAAATAGCCAAAATAATAATTAAAAAACCTAATTATGTAGGGTGATTAAAATGTTATTTTAAATTTATTGAAATAATATTATTTATTTTTAATTATTTGATATATGTGTAATTGGACTATATTTGCTGTAGAGCATCATATTCGTATCACAATGTTTATTACAAATAATTAATTGTTAATGTTACAAAAATTATGTTTATTATGTTATTATTTTTGGCTACATGTTGTTTTTAAAGAATAATCAATGCAATGCAATCATGTGTTATGTACTGTATCCTTTGATTATGCTTTGCATCATAAATTATATAAAATTCGCGAGAGCATTGAGAGAATTTCAAATATGTAAAATTCTATATCATGCCACATTATGCAAAGATATGCATTTAAAGATCCTATACAAGGTTATGATAGAGTGGGTTCCAATAAGGATTCATTTTCTTGACTTCAAATCATATGGGGATTCAAAAGTAGACTTGTAAAATTTATTTTTAGTAAAAATGGATAGTCGTGGAAGGTTCCAAGTCAATCCAAGTCAACCATGGTGTCACATTAGCCCACTTTCTATAAAACAAGAGATTGGTTGTTCCATGCCACTCGATTCCTACCAACCACCTCCTACTTAGAAGGAATTCAAATTTCAAAGGCAAAACTTGTTGAAAGTTATAAGCATGTGCTTTAATTTTTGTAAGGAATAATTACTGATGACTTGGCATACATTATATAAATATTTTCCACACTTCTGTTCTCCTGGTTTTGATAGCCCAGAGGCATCACCTTGGATGAGGAGTTAATTTTGTGCAATTTTTCTTATGCTCAATTAATTTTTTGCATTTATTTTTCCTACATCTCTTCTTGTCTTATATGAAGAAATACAATTACTATTTTGAAAATATTCAAAGAAACTATGGCATCTCAATTTGGCTAGATTAGATTTTCAATAACACGGACTTGCTTTTGCTTTCAATTCAACACCTATAATCCTTTGGAAAAATTCCTTAAACTCTGAAACCCAACTACAGTCATCTCCACACCACTTCTAAGTAAATCCATCCATTTTTCATAAGAAAATTTTAAAGAAATAATGCCATTTCTTCGAATAGGATTTCTAAGATGTAGTCTTGCTTTTACTTCTGTTTCACTAACTTAAATTTTTTGGAAAATCTCATAAACTTCAAAAATCAATGCAAACTACCCACCATTTTCTTTCGTTTTAAGGTCAAGAGATCTTTCATTTGCAAACCTTAATTTCATTCTAGCCATTATCATTCTCTAACGTAGTATTGCCATAACATGGCTTGCAGACTTTAGCACCTTCACCCTTACTCTTACATGCTATCATCATGTATTCTTATGGAATATTCGGCGTCATGGGACACTCAAAATTAAGTATACATCCACATTATGTTCTAATAATCAATAAATGATTAGTCAATTATAAGTCTTATTATTTTAGTCATGAATCATACAAGATGTATTATTATTGTAATCTTTAATTGACTGATTAACCATTTTTATTTTTTTTCCATATTTAGCTTGATTAATCAATTTAAATTAATAATTAGTTGGTAATTCTAACAATTTTACGAACTAATTATTAATTAATTAATTATTAGAGTGTTATGTCCATTTTAAGTTGTTCATTGTTGGGTCATTGGTCCATATTTTCAATATAATATGGGAGAAGATAATTAGTTTTTCTTTAGTATTTTTCAACTTAACCCATAGTTTTGAGAAGCTAACCTCTCAGTCTTAGAGATTTTTTGATTTGTGTGAGAGAGAAAGAAGTAGCTTTGTTTGTGGTAGATTAGACTTTGTTTTAACCAGAGATTCCTATATGGTGCCAAAGTTTTACTAGATTATCGGTTGATACTCTCAAGTGTAAAAGCCTTTGTAATTAATTATCCCTTATTTTTCGAAGAAAGTTCTCTCAATTAAGATGCTACTAAATCTCATTGCTAGAGTCTGATTTAATATTAAGGTTTGAATTTATATGGATTTGGGGCTGTTTTATTTTTTTAAAAAATAAATATTGAATAAAATAAAGGCAGTGTAAAATAAATGTATTTACATCAATTTTAGAGTTCCTTAGCTGAGTTTAAAATAAATGCAGAACATTTCATTTTGGTGTTTGGTTTAAAATGAAATGAATTCATTGTAAACCTCGACAACTGTGGCTGTGGGGGTAACAGGATGATGAGCGGTGCCGACTAGCGATTGGTCGGCGATGGTGACCATTGGTGTTGGTGGGCGATGGTGACCAGTGGTGATTGGTTTTGATGAGCAATGGCGACTCGTGGTGTATTTGGAAATCACCAAATCATCTAAAAGCAATCAATTATACAACCTCAACATTTTACTATGATTTTGTTTTCATCAAACTGAATATTAAAGCTCTTCAAATCAAACGACCCTTCATATTTTTAATATTGTGGTTATATCAATGTACCTAGTCTACTCTTTTTAGAGGGATCTATGTTGTAAAGTATAGGGATCCTGGTTAGTAACCATGTGTCTTATCTTAAGCTTTTTAAGTAAATCGAGTTGAAAATATGGATCTATCAAAGACATACTTTTGAGATTGATGCTGACTCATTTGTTGGTAAAGATCTAGTTGTATCAATTTTATGGAATAGTTTATAGGTATAATGCATTTATGCTTGCGCTTCAACGATTCTGGACATAATCAATAAGAGCTCGGAGGCATGACATGATACTTCGCTATTAATAAGTTCTAGTTTGACATAAGCAACGCATGAAATTTTTTACTTGTTTGATTTTGGTTCTTGGATTTGATTTTGATTGGTAAGCTTATTAGTATGGGAGTTGCACAAGTTTACATTAGGTTAGAGAATACATCCAGGCCTATAAATATAACCTATGGTCTCGAAATGATGTTTGCCTTTTAGATTCTCAGTTTTCACTTGATATTTGTAGTTACCTGATTTGAAGTGTAGGGTTAAATCCTTTATTTGTAAGCTTCCCAAAGGTCGGAATTCGTAATCTATCTTTTAGCATGCTTCTATGTGGGGCTTATGACCTGAATATTAGAATCAGCCCTACAGTTGATTCGACGAACTTGCCGAATCGGCAATGGCGGAGCAATTGGTAAAACTGGGTTAATTTCTGTTTTTCTATGTAATGGTGTAAATCTATCTGTCCAACAATTTTTAAATAATAGCATTCTATTTCTATTTTGTTGTTAATTCTAAATTATATACTTAAAAGACTTATTCTTCTGCATTGTTTCATTCTTAAGTTGATTTTCTAACTAATTATATATATATATATATATATATA
>JXCR01107087.1:53347-74960 GCA_002079205.1 Phalaenopsis hybrid cultivar | reverse complement strand
TATATATATATATATATATATATATATATATATATATATATATATATATATATATATATATTTGACACAGAAAAAGCAAAATTCATTCATAAAATTTCTAATTTTTATTCTCTATCATCTTCAAGTGGTATTATTGTCATTAAGGCTCTAGTATTGGAAAGACAAAGTGATCCCAAGCAGGGCCTTAGTTTATTTCCAAATGAAAAAAAAATCCAAGGATGACTAGTGATATGATCATCATCTTCATTAGACACCTAGGCTTATGAGCACTTGCCAAAACATCAGAGGAAGCCACAAAATTTATCATCATCAAATTACTGATGGGTCACCATGAGATTCCTAGGCTCATGGTATCAATAATCCCCCTTTTCTTAATAATGACAAATGAATGTTGATGTGAAAACCAAAACCCCTAAACCCTAAACAATTAAAATGAAGTTATCCTTGTTAGTTACGAAAGCTAAAATTATTTCACATAAAATATTTAATATCCATCATGATATCCATTAACATTATAGTGAACAACAAGCTAAGCTAGTCGAAGGCGCCCAACCAAATAGATAACTTAGATTTGAAAAAAAAATTTCCAGATTTTTATAGACCTTCATCAGTTTTGGAGTCTGGACGAACTTTGAGGTATTTATGTTTACATTTGCAGTTTTTTTCTTTAAACAACTAAGGCACGTATGTACAACTGTTACAAGTCATGTGGACAGCAAAGATTAACTTCCATCATTTAGCCATGCTAATTTATCTTCAACTTCTTTTTTAAGGCACAATTGACTTTCATCTGATCTCTGCAGTTTCATTTGTATCATTAATTAATTATTTTCCATTTATTTTATGTAGGCTGAGTTTTCTCCTGCATATGATTTCTATTACTTTAAACAACTAAGGCACAGTGTTTTATTTTGACGATGCAGGTGATGGTGAGGTTGATGTAGATGAATTTATGAGGATGATGAAGAGGGCAAATTATGGGCATTAAGTCGTATATAATTATTGAACTTATAAACCTCCAAATAATTCTGTGATATAATTATTGCCCCTGAATGTTATAAATCAGGCATTATCTCACTTGTATGTATAATTAACTAAATGTTTGTTTATTGATAGCTTGAGCTGCTTCAGTAATTTTATTTGTCAGATTATTTGTTTTCTTTTTATTATTATTTTTTTGTTTAGATTGGGCTAGTCTTTTTTTGGGCTGATGCATGCATCCAGGTTTTATTCTTCTGCTTTATTAGGCTTGGCAATATTTAAGGGGCATTTAAATAAACATCAACTAATTTCCTATATATTTACATATCTAACTTCTAAACTTTGCTTTTTTATATTTATACAACCCAAATTTTTCTTGTCACATAATAAATATCACTATTTTTATTTTTTAAATGTGAAATACATCTTTTATGTATAGGTAAGTGGTATGTATATAAAAATTGTAGGTTAGGTATATAGATGTTTAAATATAAGAGTCGAGTGGTATGCAAATATTGTAATATTTAAAGCAATGAGAGTGGTTGTAAAGTAACGATAAGATATATATTGTTGTTTGCTGAAGATTTATGATGGTAGAGTGATGATTTAACGTCTTAGCGTTGCATCAAGATATAATACAAAAAAAGATTAAAGAAAAAGTTGGATTCGATGCTCAATTGCTTTACATGGAAAAGTCTTAGAAAGGGAGAAAATTGTGTGGCCTAGATCAGACAAAGTAATTCATTATAAGCGTGTAAGGACGAAAATACTTTTTTTTTTCCTTACAACTAGGAGAGCAACAATAACAACCGGTTTATACCCTTAAGTAGGTTCAGCTCATAAATTCTTTTTCTCCATTGTGTCTTATTGAGTGCATATCCTCATTTCATTCTAATTAATTAAGATCATTTTTTATACAATATGTCCTAGTCTTTTTAGGTCTGCCTCTGCCTTTCTTAATATAAGTTGAATCTAAAGCATATATTCTCCTAACTGTATTATTAGATGGTTGATGTTGAATGTGACCAAACCATCTCAGACGATTCACTTTATTCTTGTTTGCCATCGGAGCTAAACTAACCCTACAATGAATATATTCATTTCACATTTTGTCTTTAATTGCCACGCCACTCATCCACCTAAGCATTCTCATCTCAACAATACTTAACTTTGTTTTATGTTCTTTTAAAGACAAACATTCAGTGCTATAGAGCATTGCAAGTCTCACCACCATCTTATAAAAATTTTCTTTCAGTATAAGCAAAACTTTTCTATCACATAATAGACTCAATGGATTCTTCCACTTCAACCAACCAACTTGAATTCTACTAATAACATCCCCATTTATATCACAATCACTTTGAACAATAGACCTGAGATATCTGAAATGTTCACACATTTTAATGATTTGATCACCCATAGTTACAATTTTGCCATTAGAGTTACCACTACTAAACTTATATTCCATGTATTCAGTTTTTGAACCACTCAAACAATGGTCTTTAGAGTCCAATGTCGACCTCCATAATTCAAGTTTTTACTGAACACTTTCTCTAGTCTTATCTACAAGAAGAATATCATCAATAAAAAGCAATGTGGAAAAAACGTCAATAGGTCAGAGAGAGCTGACATAATTCGAATACGACGGACGTAAGCAGTTGTCGTCAAGAGTTGTCGATGGATCCTTAATACGATATTATTTGTTGCACTATATTTGAGGTAAGTTATTACATCGTATATGAGATACATCATTATTCATATTTTAGATACAACATTACACCATAAGTTCACCGGCAGTTGAAGGCAAGGGTTGCTGATTGTGGTCGACGATTGACGATAAACGGTGTTTGATGCTACAGAGGTTGGAAATTATCGTATAACCTTTAATTTAGAATAATAAGAATTTGACTATTTTTTTCTCATCTAAGTGAAGAGATGGGTCTATTTATAACCCTTGAGGAAAGGACATTTTGGTCATTTAGCAAATAACTCATAATAACCGGGTCAAACAACCCATATTGGTCTTTTTTTATCACATGATTCTTTTTTAATAATTTGAGAGTCTTAATGGCCTCAAAATTAAGCAAGTTTAGGTTCGTTGGATTTCTCTCATCAAGACACTCAATTTTGTTATTTGTGTCAAATTTGGAGTTCATTTGAACATTCAATTAATGATATGAAGCTTTCAAATATGCTTTTGTGGCTTTATTTGGACCTATTTGGACTTAGATCAAATCAATTTTGGTATTGTCAGATTTTTCTTGATCAGTTTGATTATAAACCTACTAATTGTGGGCTTTGGATGATCATTAATTTGAATATAAAATGTTTCTTGATTAAAAAAGTTTCGTGATTCATGTCAAATGATAAAATTTCTTGATGACACATCATATACCCTTTTATTTTCGGGTGATCTTGTTTGTGTTGTCTAATAATAAAGAAATTATAAAAAATTATACTTTCAGGAGATTTAGGTTATTTCAGTTCATGAAATTTGGATCAAGTTGTTGTTGTCATAGTGGGTGGATGTTGAGAAGCTATAATCTAAAGTTGATAGTGGTGGTTGAATAATGTTATTCCAGTAGTGGTAGCTACCGTAGGGCAGTGGTAGGCATTTGAATGTGCAATTATGTATGCATGGGTGCACATATGTGTTTGTATAAGCAAAGGAGTACAATTGTGCATAAAATATGGCGTAGGGTTCATAAGCAAGTATAAATGCAAGCAGGGATGTGATGGAACGCGAGGGGACTGACTAGTACATGCATGGGTGTAAGCAGGAGCCCATGAGACTGAGCATGCATCTGTCTGTGCCCGCATGCGTTTATGACTCATGTGGGTCGTAGTGATTGTTCGTTTGTTTGGAGTCTGTCGAATTTGCCATAAGATCACGATGTCACCATCTTAGTGTATGCATAGGGGAGTTGAGCCTAATTTTGCTCCTTTTGACCCTGAAATTAATTGAAAATTTAGATGCATTGGGAGAGCACATTCACTCACTAACACACCCATATGTATAGATGGCTAACCTTCAAGACCCTACAATGAAACCACATAGGGATTATTTCAACCCTTCTGTTGATGAAATCCACATGTGCATCAACTAGCCAATTGTAGAGGCCAATTCCTTTGAGCTAAGACCAGTCATTATCCTTATAATTCAAAACAACCAATTTAGGGCTACTTATTGTGGACCCAAATCTTCATTTGTCAATTTTCCTTGAGTTGTGTGCCACTTTCAGACATAACAATGTCTCAGTGATGTTGTTAGACTTAGGCTGTTTCTATTCTCGTTGAGGGATAAAATCAAGGTGTAGTTAAACTCCTTTGCCCTAGAATCCATAACCATTTGGACTGACCATGCTAAAAAATTTCTGATAAAATACTTTCCTCTGTTTAAAACTGCCAAGCTAAGGAATGATATTTCCTCATTTATCCAAATATATGGAGAGTCAATCTATGAGTCCTTGGAGAGGTTTAAGAAATTACTTAGGAGGGGCCCAACCAATGCCTTACTTAACTGACTGATAATCCAAACCTTCTACAATAGTTAGTAGGCTCCCTAAGGTCCATTATAGATGCTGCAGCTGAGGGATCACTAATGTCCAAGCCTTTTGAAGAAGCCCATCAATTGATAGAGGAGATGACCATGAATAATTTTCAATTGTCTTTGATAGGAACATAAAAAAAATAGCCAGTGTGCATGAATATGGTGTCTTAGCTAACTTAGCCACCCAAGTAGTTGTCAATTCTAGAAAGTTAAACAATCGCGAGGTGAACTCTGTAAAAAGATTTCCATCAATTTAAGGGATATTATATGAACTGATGGTGGATTCTAGCATGTCCACTTTAGAGGATGTAAATGTCGAATGAAACTATGTCAATAATGCCTATTCCAATACCTATAACTCGGGTTAGAGAAATCATCCAACATCCAATGGATTAACAATCATAGGTGCATGAAAAATCCTCAAACCAACCCTATAGGTAATGGGAATAAATAAGGAACTAACCCCAAAAAGCAATCATATTCACCATGATTTTAAGCCAATGCTCATCTCTTGTAGAAAAGATCACCCATTGAGGTACTGGTAATACAAATGAGGAACTAATTATAAAGCCAAGCTGTAGCGATTAAGAATCTTGAACATCAATTATGACTGCTAGCAAATGCCTCGAATAAAAAACCCCACAGGAATGCTCTCAAGCAACACTGAAGTTAATCTTAAATACTAGAGTCTTGAGTAGTGTAAGGTTATTATTTAGACCTGAGATATGACACGAGAGACTACCATCACCCTTTTCTCAAAAACTCCAAAAGCCTAGAAGGGACACACAAATGGTTAAGGTTTTAAAGGTAGCAAACAAAATTTCAATCAATGCTTAAGATGCTAAAGCCTTAGAACGTATGCCTAATTATGTGGGGTTTGTAAAAGATGCTTTAAAAAAAAAAGACAAAACTAGGATTCAGAGAGACAATGGTCTTGACGAAGGAATGTAGTGCCATCTTACAGAGAAAGCTATCAGCCAAATTGAAAGACCCTAGGCGGTTCACCATCCATTGCACAATAGGAAAGAAATTTGTGAGTAAAGCCCTCTGTAACTTGAAGTACAGTATAAACATCATTCCTTTAGCCATTTCAAATAATTAGGATTAGAAGAAGTCCATCCTATCACACCGACCTTATAGTTAGCAGACCAACCTATGACCTACCTTAAGGGAATCATTGAGGATGTCCTATTTAAAATGGACAATTTTATATTCCCTACTGATTTTTTGATTTTATATATGGAGGGGGATAAGGAGATTTCATTTATTCTTAGCTATCCCTTTCTAGTCACTGGATTAACAACAATTACTGTTAAGAGGGGGAAATTGATTATGAGAGTAAATGGTCAAGAAGTTACATTTAATATTTTAAAAGAAAACAAATTTCCCATGTCTCTAGGGTTTATTAATGCCTTCAAATAGAACTTGTGTCTAGGGTAGTTACCATCCAAGCTCTCAAACATGATGATTTAAACCATAAAATGCAGGCTATAGTAGAAGAATTTTGGGAGAATTTGATTGAAGAAGGATCTAGTCTTCATTTAGACGCAACCCTTAAAGCTATTGGTAGATAGTCTGGCCTGTAGGATTACCCATTGAAAGAGGCCTGCTCATATGGGATGACTCGTTAGGAGATTCTGCCACACCCCTTTAGCACGTGCATGATTGCTTGAGTAAAATTGAGAATAAAAGAAAAAAAAAACTGAACAAGGCGTGAAAAAGGACACTTATTTTTTAGAATAACCAAGGATAGGAGTGGCATTGAATGATTTAGAAGGTTAGCCAAGAAAATTAAGGTTGGGACGATTGATCAGAAAATATTTTAGAAACAAATTTAATCATGGAGATCCTTCTAAGCTTAACCCAATTTAGTACGGTCCGGCTGAGGATGTTAAATCAAGCTCTATTTTAGGAGGCAACCTAAGCCTTATATGATATTTTGAGCATGTTATTAATTTTTGCATTTGTTTTGAAACTTACTTCAAAATTTATTTCAATCTTTCATTTGAATTTGTTTGAGTATTTTTTATTGTGTTACTTATGCAAGAGTCATATTAGTTTTATGGAATTCTTATCCAAGTGATTAGTTTACATGTGTTAATCTAAATGATATGATGTCTTATCATGTTAAATTATATGGTATCAATTTTCCCTTTCTCACAATTTTTCATTTGACATGCTTATGATGGAAAATAAGTTTTGGGGAAGAAACTATGCATGTTTACTTGTCTTGAAGTAGTTTTTATAATTTAGCTTATGATTACACTTTAAAGTGGAGACTCATTTAGCATTCCTCATAAGTTAATGAGATTATATAATTAATTCAATTGAAATGTGAATAGTCATTAAGGGAATGAACTGAAATTAATGATATGATAATTAAGTCTTACACTTTAAAAACTTTCACCAGAATTTTAACTTGTCTCAAAATATTAAATGGTGTAACCTAAACATTACTAGTCAACCTGAGATACTTTAAGCCTTTTAATTTTCAATCTAACCATTTTAAATGAGTCTTGACTTTTTGAATGAATTATAATATTTTGGAGTTCACATTAGGAAGAATTGAGAATTATCATTTAGGGTAATTCGACAATCAAATTTTTTCTTAAATGTGATCCACAAGATATAGTAATTCTTAGTGGAGTTGAGAAATAAAAAAATAAAAAAAGTAAGGGATAGTGAAATGCTTGATTTCAAAGAAAAATTAAGTTAAGTGGCCAACCACCATGAGAAGAACCTTGAGATGAGTATAAAAGTAAAAAATATGTTTCTTAATTATCGTCTAAGTAATAAGACTTAAAAACCTTGTTAATGAAAGCCTTAAGATATTATATCCAGGAAAAACATTAAGGGATGTTAGTTTGGTTAATTGAATCTTGATTAAATTAAATTATATATTAGAAATGAAATTATTTCAATTATGCTAATTTAAACGTTTTGAGATTTACTTATATTTAGGAAGAAATAAATTATGAAAATGACTATGTTCTCGGAAATTAATGAAAACTCTACCATACAATGAGATTTGCATATCTTTATTACACTTCTATAATCTATTTAAAGAATCAAGAAGCCACATGAGAGATCCAAATATCTTTTTAATCACTTTTGTGATATGAAATTACTTGAGGGGCTAGTAATGAATAATTTTGGTGGAATTGACACGTGTCAAATTTACATATTTTTTCTTGTGATTAATTCTATAATTTATTCCTTCATTTTCACAATTTTATGCTTGGGGAAGGTTGTATATATTATTTTACAGGTTCTAGGGGGTCAAACATGCATCACCAAGCTTGAAATCAGTTAAAGCAGGAAGGTGTACTCGATGTATACATGTCTAAAAGCAGAGTAATTTCACCGCCTGCTCTGTATGGGTGGAGTAATTACACCTGATTTAGGTGTGGTCACGCCAAGTGAAAAATGGTTACACAATATTTAGGCGTAGTCACACTAAATAAACCTAAAATTTCATCCAAAATTGACGTAGACATGCCAGAATCAGGTGTGGCTACGCTGTCGAGGTCCCTTCTTAACATGGAAAGAGTTTCTTTATCGATTTGGACCTGTGCTTTAAAAGTAAAGCATCAGGGCAAGAATTGGAGATCTTGAGTAGCTGGAGGCTACAAATAGAGAGGGTTCTTGGTGAGAAAGAATTTTTCAATGGGGGTTTCTTCCACTTTTTTTGTTGAAACATTAATGGGTTGTTTCTCCTTTTCTTCTTCATCTTTGTTCTTGATGCTCTTGAGAGATTGTGTATGAGGGAGAGAGAACTTCCACTCTATTGAAGAGAAAAAGTCTTGAAGTTAAGTTTTACAATTATTTGTTTTTTTGAATAATGATCTGCATAAATTTCTTGTCTGTGCTTTTCTCTAGTATGAGTGACAAACGCTTTTTAGTGTCTCTGTGATGTACATTGGTTTATCATAGTTTTCCTAAATGTTTTTCATGTAGAATTTTCCGTGCTTTCATGTTTGCCTGTTGTTGTTTCACCTTTTGAATTTCATTTATTCATAGTCTAGCAAATTATGTTGTTAATATATTTCGTGATCTTTGACTTCTGCACATCACATAGTGGAACGAATAAGTAAACCACATAATCATGATAGAATAGGGATATTCTAGTAGGTTTTGCAATCTAGAAAAAACTTATTGCTCGTTTGGGGCGACGGTTTCCCTTTGGTGAGATTTTTTTGGGCAATTTGTGGTGTTAGTTTATAGCGGTGTGGATCTGATTTGTTTTACGTAAAATGTGAGTCGCGGGTTCGACCACATCCCGCTTTCCTCGCTATTACTTTTCCTTTGCTGCCCTCTATCCTTCCCTCTACGCACTTCTTGCCATAAAAATCTCCTCTCTCAAGCCTCTCGTTTATGTGGTTCTAGTGGCTAGCCCTTATTTTTGGTTGCCTTTTGGTGGTTTCAGGTGGTTGTTGCAATGAAGTTCCACTCTTCTCTCCCTCTCTTCTATTTTCTTTGGTTCGGTTTGGTGATTTTGCATAGTATGCACTCTGTGCGGTGTCATCTTCTTCAATTTTGGTTTGTTGTTCAGGTGAGCTTTCTAATTTTCCTCTCCCTTTCCTCTCCTCTCTTTTATTTGAATTAATTTGGTGATTCTAAAAATAGTGTGCTCTGTGTGGTGGTTTCTCTTCTTCCTCTCCCCACTATTCTGGTATTTTCTGCGTTATCTACTAGTTGGTTTTTTATTTTGTAACAAGGTGCAATGGTTCAATGGTGTGGTTTTTTATTTTATAATTTGGTAATTTTGACTCTCAGTTTTTTGGTTTAAGTGGATGCTAGCTTTTCAGTTTGTTGATTCTTGGTGTGATATACTTGATAGATATTTTTCCTTCTTTATGTTGCACCCTGTTGATGGTTTTGGTTATATGCAATGGTTGGCTTTGTGGTGCGTTGGCATATGTGAATTGGAATATAGATGATGGTGGTTGGAAATGCAAGTGATAATGCAATATAAATGGTTGCCTTATCTACCGGTTGATTTTAGATTTTGCAATTGTTTATGTGTAATGACTAGTTTAGTGGTTTTCTCTGTGCTCTTAGCATTCATCAATTTTTCAGTAGATGTCGGCATTTCAGTTTAGTGGTTTTTGGTGTGATATGATACATATGTCATTTTGCTTCTTTATGCTGCATCATATTAATGACTTTGATTATATACAATGGTTTGTTTGGTGGTGGTGTTTACATATGTGAATTAAAACATACATGGTGGTGGTTGGAAATGCAAGTGAAAAGGCAATAGAAATGTTTACATATGCAAATTGATGGTGGTGGTGTTTGCATATGAAAATTAGAAACATCGATGATGGTGGCTGGAAATGGAAGTGATGTTGTTATCTAAATTATTTGATGTTGTTGCATGAAATTTAGTTAATGTTGTTGCCCAAATTTTGGTTAAGGTGTTCATCATGTTGTTGGTGTGCAGATGTGCTATTTTGTTGAGGTGTTGGTGGTAATATTGTAGATTTTTTGATATGTTGATGTGTTGGGGCGGAGGCGGTGGTGCTATTGTGGATGTTTTAGTTTTTTGATGTCTTGGTGTGTGGAGGTAGTGGCAGTGGTGTGGTGTGCTGATGTGTAAGTGGTGTAGTGGTATGGTGTGGAGGTAATATCTAGGTTGTTGGAGGGGCAGTGGTGATGCTGTTGTGGCATTCTTATTTTTCTCTAAGCTGTGTTAAATATTTTTATGATAAATTTTTATGTTGATTAGTTTTTTCATGCTAGTATACACAATGGTTAAGACCAAAGATGCCCGTTCATCTGCAATGTGGGATAATGATACAAAAATAATTTTTTGTGACCTTCATCTGAAGGAAATCAAATTGAAAAATAGGTCGACAAACTTTTCAACAAGGAGGGCTGATACACCTAAAATATATAGTATTTTTATACACATTTTTATACCTATTATTGAGATATTGCGCTTTAATGAAAGATACTTGTGTGTTTTTCTTGTAGGTGCAATCAAATGGATGGAAAATGCTATAAGGAGTGAAAAAGGGTCAAATTTGAAGCAAAAATAAAGAAATGTTCAAAAATGAACTGGGGCACCTAAGCGCCCAGGATTGTCGCCTAAGCGCCAGAGCATCCACGCCTAAGCGCCACGTACTTCTCGCTTAAGCGCCAAAGTTAGTTACTTGAAGAAATATTAATTGGAGCGGAATTTTGAAGAGGTGTTTGAAGCAACCCTTGATAAAAACATGGGAAATAGCCCATGGGCATGAAAATTCATTCAATTGGCTTTTAAGGAGACAACTTATAGAAGATTCATTGAATGGAGACACCTTTTAGAAGAGACACCAAGACACCCCTTGGATTTTTATAAGTAAAGACTTAAATTTTCCAAAAAAAAAAGAGGCCATCAACCAACCACCAAAATTTACAACCGCCGCCGACCACCTTTACTTTATTATTTTATTTTGAGTGTTAGTTTGTATTGTGAGAGAAGGAGGAGAATTCAAAAGAACTTCAAGACATTTGGTGGAGAGAATTTGAGATAAGTGTTTATCTTTGTGATTATACTTGGTTTTTAATTTAGATTTCTTGTTTGTCTGCATGATTTCTACTTTTAAACTCATGTGTGGTTGTGTTTTCTCCATAGATTTTGAGTAATTTTCTTTATCTTTTCCTTAAAATGATAAGTGATTAAATGTTTAAAGGAAGTTTTGTGAAGTATTGGTCTTCAATGTTAGAAGAAGTTGTGATGATTCAAGAACTTGCACTTCATTTACTTCTTGATTTGACCAATTAAGATGTTAAAACCTGTTGTGAGAACATATAAGATCCGGTATTGTCTCAGTCAACAAATGGTTGGAATCACGTAATGATTTCATGAATGAGAATATAGTTCATGGGGATTGAGTGCAAAGAAATAGGGAAATATATTTTCAAGGGTGTAGAATTATAGGACTTTAGAGTGCAGACTAAAGCTCCCAATTTGATTTATAGTTTTAGATTTTGATACGAGATGTTAGCCCCTAGATGGAGGGAGAAGAGGGAACTCTAGAGTGAGAGCTAGTATCTTCTCCGCCTATACAGTCTTCAAAACTATTCAAACGATAGATTAACCAATGTTCTTTATAGCATCTCTAGAAATGATAAAGAATATTATTGCTTCTATTTTAGCACAACACATTTAACATACTTCCAGAACTGAATTTCTATGTTTATCACTGATTCATGATAAGGTAAAATATATTTTACTTATATTGCCTTTATCTTGCAAGTATTTTCGTTAATTTAATTAGTTGCTTACTTTATTTTTAATTATAAAAAAATTACAAAAAGAATCAAACTTTTATTCCTGTTATAGCATCTTAAGTTTGAGTAAGAATATATTTTGCTAAGTATTTTGTTATCTAAAACTAATCCTTCTTGTGGGTTCGATACTCAGAACTTAATCAGAAAGTTCTATATTACTTGATAACGATATATAAACTTGTGTAGTATCCCATATTGAAATATTATAAATATAATTTCATACTTTGCATTTTACATCTCTATATATAGAAAATCAGGATAAAATTTTTGGCACTGTTGTCGGGGAAGGAGAAAAATATTAGTAATTTGCAAAAAAATTAAAAAAAAAGTTTTTGGATAACAAAATTTTTAGTAAGACTTATTTAAATTTTAAAATTTATTTTAGGAATAATGTAGTGTCATTTTTATATAAAGTTCTTGTTTGTGTGTTTTTATTTTTTGTTTTAATTTATTTTATTTTATGTTATTTTGTTTTATAGTAATGTATGCATAATTCAGGTTTCGCAGGAATTGTACCTTACAATTCAAAATTAGAAAGAACTATTAGAAAAATTAATGAAAAATTTTAAGAAATAACAAATTAAAATAATCAAAATGTTGAAGAATTTAGACCTTTAAGAGATTATGCAAACCCTAGGGTGAATGAACTTCATTGTAGTATTCAAAAACCTGCTGTAGTGACTAATTCATTTGAGCATAAACCTGCTATTATCCAAATGATATCAAATAATCAATTTGGATCCAAGTTTACATCTTGCTAATTTTCTAGAATTATGTGCTACATTTAAATATGTTGGTGTATCAGGTAATGCTATAAGACTTAGATTATTCCCTTTGTCACTGAGGGATACAACTAAGATATAGTTACATTCGTTATCACCTCGATTTATCAGAACTTGGAGTGATTTAGCACATAAATTCCTTACTAAATATTTTCTACCATCAAAGACTGCGAAGCTCATAAATGATATTACATCTTTTAGTTAGTTTGAAGGGGAATCTATTTATGAAGCATGGGAGCTATTTAAGGAACTCTTAAGAAAGTGTTCACACCATGCTATACCAGATTGGTTAATAATTCAAACATTTTACAATGGATTAGCTGTATCTCTTAGATCTTTTATCGATGCCGTTGTTGGTGGTTCATTGATGTCAAAACCATTTAATGATGCTTATGCTTTAATAGAAGAGATGGCTAAAAATAATTTTCAATGAACTTCTCAGACGATAAATCTTAAGAAAGTAGCCAACATTCATGAAACTAATGCTTTTGCCATGTTAGCAAATCAAATTGCTGAAATTTCAAGGAAGGTAGACCAATTTGGAATGAATTTTTCTCAAACAATATCTATGATTGAAGAGAATTCATTGGACCAAATGGTAGATTCTCAAGCATCATTGGAAACTTTGAATGCCATAAATAACAAGCAGAATAACCCACCCAGGTTAGAAGATCCATCCCAATTTTAATTGGAATAATACTACGGGTAGTAATAATCAGTAATGGGGGAACAATCAAGTAAACCCATTGGGAAACTGGAACAACCAAGGGAAAAGTAATTATAGACCCACTTATCCTCTAAGTTTTAACAATAATTCACAATTTAAGGAGAAAAAGTTGCCTATAGAAGAAGTGGTGTTACAAATGAAAAATCTGCTACAAAGTCAAGGAGCTACAATTAGAAATATTAAGAATCAACTTGGAGAAATAACAAAATTCATTAAGTAATAGATCACAAGGAACACTTCCTAGTAATACATAAGTAAATTCAAAAGACCAGAATAAAGAGCAAGTAAAAGCCGTTCAACTTAGAAGCAGAAGTGAATTGGTAGGTAGAGTTCATAAAGAGACTGAAGTAAAGAGAGAAGAGATTGAAGAACCAAAAGAGGATGCTCCGAAAGGTTTAGATAAACCTATTTCTTCACTTAAAGTTGATTTGGAAATACCATCACCATCATTTCCTTAGAGGCTTCGACAACAAAGGTTGGATAAGCAATTTTCAAAATTTATGAAAGTTTTTAAGAAGCATACAATTAATATTCCATTTGCTGAAGCCTTAGAACAAATGCCAAGCTATGTGAAGTTTGTGAAGGATATTATTAACAGAAAAAAGAAGTTTGAAGATAATGAGATTGTTGCACTTAGTGAGGAGTGTAGTGCTACAATTCAGAAGAAGCTTCCTGAAAAGCTTAAAGATCCTGGTAGCTTTACAATTCCATGTGCAATAAAAATACTAATTTTATGGGAAAGCTTTATGTGATTTAGAAGCAAGCTTCAACCTTATGCCATTATCAATGTTTAAGAGATTGGGATTAGGAGAAATAAGCCCTACTGCTGTAACTCTGCAGTTAGCAGATAGATCAATAACTTACCTTAAAAGAGTTATAGAAGATGTCTTAAGAAAGTGGATCAATTTATCTTTCCTGTTGATTTCATTGTGCTAGACATGAAGGAAGATAAAGGGATATCTATCATTTTGGGGAGAGCTTTCTTAGCCACTGTAAGAGCAATTATAGATGTACAGAAAGGAGAATTAATTATGCATGTCAATGATCAAACAGTTACATTTAATATTTCCAAATCAATGTAGTACCCTGCAAAAGGCAAAGATGATGAATGCTATATAATGTATGTGATAAGATATTTAAGTGAATGTGATTTCAAAACAAATTATGAAGAGAAATATGAAATTAAAGAGTTGGAGCATGAGCAAGAAGATGAATTGGATAAATATGAAGTTTTATATAAGGAATATTTAAATTATGTTCGAGAAAGTTTTGAAGTTTTGAACACTACAGAGAAAGATACATCTTTTTGTCCATCAATTAAAAAATCTCCCGAGTTTGAGTTGAAGTTACTTCCTGAACATTTGAAGTATGCCTTTTTAGGTGATTCCTCTACATTACCTGTTATAATTTCCTCAAAATTAACTACAGAAGAAGAAGAGAGTTTGATGAAAATTTTAAAGTGTTATAAGAAAGCCTTTAGATGGACAATTTCTGATATAAAAGGAATCAATCCTTCAATTTCTATGCATAAAATTCATATGGAAGAGAAATGCAAACCCAGGGCAGATCCTTAAAGGAGATTGAATCCTGTTATGAAAGAAGTTGTTAAGAAAGAAATTTTAAAGTGGTAAAATGCTAGAATTATCTACCCTATTTCAGATAATGCATTAGTTAGTCCAATTCACTGAATTCCTAAGAAAGGAGGAGTAACTGTGACTTTGAATGAACATAATGAGTTAATACTAATAAGACAAGTTATATGATGGTGAATATGCATTGATTATAAAAAAAATAAATCTTGACACAAGGAAAGATCATTTCTCACTACCCTTTCTAGATCAGATGCTGGATAGACTAGCTGGGCATAAATACTTTTGTTTTATGGATGGATATACTGGTTATCACCAAATACAAATGACTCCTGAGGATTAAGAGAAAACAACTTTTTTTCAGTCCTTATGGTACATTTGCTTTCAGAAGAATGCCCTTTGGTTTATGCAATGCACCTGCTATATTTCAAAGATGTATGATGACTATTTTTTGTGATTTAATTGAAAAAGGGATTGAGGTCTTTATGGATGATTTTTTCAGTGTTTGGAACTTCATTTAACTTATGTTTAGAATGTCTATCAAAATTTTTAAAGCGTTGTGAAGAAAGAAATTTAGTCCTTAATTAGAAAAAAATGTCAATTTATGGTAGCAAGATGAATAATTTTGGGACATCAAATTTCAAAAAATGGTATGGAAGTAAACCCTGCAAAAATTTAAGTGATCGCTAATTCACCTTACCTAGAAAGTGTAAGGGAAATTAATAATTTTTTAGGACATGCTGAATTCTAGAGGCGATATATTAAAGAATTTTCAAAAATTGCTAAGTCTCTATGCCATTTACTTGAAAAAGATGCAATTTTTAATTTGGATGAAGAGTGCCTAAAAGCTTTTGAGCAATTAAAAGAAAAATTAGTCACTGCACCAATTATTGTTGTACCAAATTGGAAAAAACCTTTTGAATTAATGTGTGATGCCAGTGATTATGCTATTGGAGCTGTTTTAGGACAATTATGATAAGATTTTCAAAGTTATCTACTATGCTAGTAGAACTCCTAATGAAGCTCAAATTAATTATACAATAACTGAGAAAGAGTTATTAACAGAAATATATATTTTTGATAAATTTAGATCATACTTGACTGGAACGAACTATATTGTGCATACAAATCATTCTGCTATTAAATATTTAATGAAAAAGAAGGATGCAAAACCTAGATTGATACGATGGGTTCTTCTTTTGCAAGAATTTGATTTTGAAATAGTAGATAGGAATGGAGCTGAGAATCAAATTATTGATCATCTGTCCAGCCTTGAATTAGAAAAATCAGTCTATTTGAAATATTGATTAATGAACATTTTCCAGATGAAAAATTGTTCAATATTAATGAGTGGCATGTTCCATGGTATGCAGACATTGTGAACTTCATTGTTAGTGATATTATACCCTACAGAATGATATACCAACATAAGATAAAATTTGAAGCTAAGACTTATTTTTGGGATGACCCTTTTTTATATAAACAAGTAAAGAATCTTATTATTCAAAGATGTGTGCCTTTAGAAGAAACTTATGAAATTATCCAAAAATGTCATAATTCTGATTTTGGGGGACATTTTGGTGTTGATAAAACATTATACAAAATTTTACAATCTGGATTTTATTGGCATGCAATCTTTATAGATGTTAATGCTTATATCAAAACTTGTGATCGATGTCAAAGAACATGCAATATTTCTAGGAGGAATGAGATGCCCCTCAATTATATGTTAGAAGTTGAGATATTTGATGTTTTTGAATTAGATTTCATGGGATCATTTATAACATCTTTCAAAAATTTATATATATTGTTAGCAATAGACTATGTATCCAAATGGATAGAAGCCGTTGCTTTACCTCGATGTGATGCTCAAAGTGTTGCAAAATTTTTAAGAACAAATATATTTTGTAGATTTGGGATGCCGAGAGTGATCATAACTGATGGGGGAAGTCATTTCAGAAATGCAATAATAAAGAAATTATTAAAGAAATATCATATTAACCATAGAATTGCTACTGCTTATCATCCTCAGAAAATTGGTTTGGCTGAATTATCCAATCGTGAAATTAAAAGAATATTAGAAAAATCTGTAAATCTAATCAAAATGAATTGGTCAACTAAACTTGATTATGTTTTGTGAGCTTATAGAATTGCATACAGAACTCCTATAGGAATGTCCCCATACAGGCTAGTATTTCGTAAAGCGCATCACTTACCAGTTGAACTTGAGCATAAAGCACATTGGGCAATAAAGGAATTTAATTACAATTTGAAAGCTACTGGTGAGAAGTTGCAATTAAATGAGCTTGAAGAGATAAGGAATGAATCTTATGAAAGTGCTAAGATTTACAAGAAAAGATGAAGATGTGGCATGATCGAAGGATTCTGACTAAAAAATTTCAGCTAGGGCAACAAGTTTTGCTTTATAATGCAATGCTAAAATTATTTATAGGCAAACTTAAGTCTGGATGGATGGGGTCATTTGTTTTGATGAAAGGTTATCCTTATGGAGCTGTGGATATCAAAGATCCTAAAACTGATAAAATATTCAAAGTGAATGGTCACATACTGAAATCCTACTTTTTAGGCGACCAACTTAAATTGAATGATTTTTTGATGTTGGGTTAACCAGAATAAGCACTGGTTACGTCGGGCTGACGACGTAAAACCAATCGCTTTGAGGGAGACACCTCATAGTTTTGTGTGTGTTTGTTTTTATTATTTTGTTATTGTGTGTGAATTAAAAAAATTGTTAGTAATTTGATTATATATTAAGTTAGTGATTATTTTAAGATCATTAAAGATGGCTTAAACCTGTTAGAATGAATGTTTGGATGCTAAGTTAATCTGTGCGAAATTAAGCAATGGTGCTTAAGCGCCAAGATCCGACGCTTAAAGTTAAAAAAACATGTGCAAATTTCTATTTCTAGAAGTTCTAACTGCAAATTGGTTGGCTTGAATGTGTAAGAGCAGTTTTAAGACGTGCATAGGAGTTTTAGAAAAGGGTTTAAACCCTATAAATAGAGGGGGTATGAGGAGAAATCTCAACACACCTTCATTTTACCCTTAAATTCTAAGTGAAAAAGAGAGTCTTTGGAAAAATGTCATCTTGGGAGAGTGATTTGAAAAAGAAGGAGGAAGTAATGAGAAAGAAGTTTATTGTCAGAGTGCGCAAGAGATGTATAACAATTTTCTAGCTGTTAGTATCGAATGAATAGCAGAAAAGATCACTAAAATTGAGGCAAACGTGACTTCAATTGAAGTTAAAATGATGAAAGTTAATGCACATCTGGATCATATGGGATGACAACTAAAGATGCAGTTTAGCCATACCCGTTTTATAGAAGAAGCATATAAGGCTATGTATCTAAAGAACAAGTGGATTGAAGAAGATTCAACCAGAGTTATTAATCATCATCCATTCTTTTAGATATACATTCTAAATGTTGAAGGAGAGACAAATGAAAGACTAAAATTTGTTCCATCAACTAGAGAATGGAATTAAGTTTGTGTTTAGTGCTTATGTTTAGTGTTTGTGTGCTTAATGTTTGTTTGTTAATGTTAAGTGTATTTTAAAGTGTTTTTATATGTTAAGTTTGTTTAAAGTATGTGTTAGGAATTTTCTCATCCAAGAATATTTGGATTGAGAATTTATATATTAAAAAATGTTTGTAATCGTTTACGAATGAATATAAGTGTTTTGTTTGTGAAAATTTTGTGTTATTTAGTATTGAATAGAATTAGCTTAAATTTGTGAATCTTGAGTTAAAAGAAAGTGAGAGGGAAGAGAATAGTATATAGAATGTTTTTTAGACCATAGAGGGTCGGTTGACTTAGGCTAGGAGTGCATTTCTCTTAAATGAAAAAAAAAATCAAAATTTATGCACTGACACCTAAGTACCATATCCCGCGCTCAAGCACTGACTAAATCGATAGACGAGCGCCTAAGCACCGAACCATTCACGCTTAAGCATTGGTTCAAGAAAACCAGTTCACGAATGATTTTAAGTGAATTTTTGGTTCGAAAATCACCATTAAACCAATCCACTTTGCCTTCTTCCTCGATTTTTCGTGATTTAGAGAGCTAGGGCATCATCTTAAGTGAGGATTTCTTGGTGAATTCAAGACAAATTCGTTAGATTTAATCTTCTTGAACTAAGAGCTTCACTTCTATGCAAACATTTTTAATTTTCACCATGTATTTTGAAAACATTCATGAGCTACCCAAAAATCACTATTCATGGTGAAAATTTGGAAAAGAAATTGATGGAAAATGCATAAATTTGTTAGTTTAAGCTTTTAGGAGTTGTGTTTTATGATTTGGAGTTGATTGTAGAATTTATTTTAAATTTTTTACAAATTTTTTGAAAATGACATTAAGAATGAAAAGAAGCAAAGGAAAAGCTCTGTTCGATTCTAGTAAATTTGTTAGTTTGAGAGCTCAGGAGAGGTACAATGATGCTTTACATACAAGGAAATTGATTCCTAAGCGATGTTTTAAAAGTCCTGGAGGAGCTGTTGAAGAGTTGTTTGTTAGCCGCCAGTGGGAGCGGTTCTATTATTTTTCTGCTGTCATCGTGATCTCTGTAGTACAAGAGTTCTATGCGAATCTCTCAGAGGCTGATGAGGAAGGAGTCATAGTGAAAAAAAAGACAATAATATTTTCTCCTGAGGTAATTAATCAGTTTTACCGTTTGCCTTGTATTACTTTGTGTTTTTATGCAAACTATAGTCCTACTAAGGAGGAGCTAGATGAGATTATATCATCTTTAACTGTTGGGAGAGGATTATGGAAGATTACAAATGAAAGAAGAGTAAATTTTTCTGCCTCAAAGTTGGATGTCAATGCAAATGCATGACACTATTTTATCTCTGCTCATCTGCTACCTACAAATCATCTTAGTAAAGTGACTCGAGAGAGAGCAACCTTAAACTACTGTATTCAGCAGTCCAAGCCAATTGATATTGGAGGATTGATTTATGGAGTTATTACCAGTTCTGCCATTGTTGTTACTACCACAGGTTTGAGATTTGTATCATTGATCTTTTTGTTATGTGAGCAGGCTGGTGTTAGATATGATAGCTGGGAGGAGATCTTACAACCACTGAAGCCTATTACCAGTGTGAATGTGAAGACTTATTCACATAATTCTATTTTTGGTTTGAAGGGTAGATTCTCCAGTAGTTCTGTTGCCTCTACTTCATGAGCCTCTACTTCACATGCTCGACATCACGAGATCAGAATTTTGGTTCTGATACTCAGTCATAACTTATAGAAAGGATATTGAATAATGTTATTTATACCAATGAAAAGGTATTAAATTTAGAGCATTTTGCTGAGCATATGGATAGGTATATGAGAAGAAGAAGTGATTATGAGGTGGAATACAACACAAGTATGAAGCATCTTAATAGAGGTAACCAAGATGTAGTACTTCCTCAGTACCCTAGATAACCACCATATGAGCCTACAACTGCTTGGCATACTGATGATAGTGATGAGGAAGATGATGCTTAGTTGGATTTGTAGTTATGTATTATGTTTTATGTTATTTTCTGTTTATGTATTGTGGATTGTGCAGGTATTCTGTACTTATTGTTTTCAGTTGAGACTGTTGACATTTTAAGTTTTAGTTGTTGTGTTTTATAGACATTTCTATGATTTATTTGTACTTTTATGTAGTTAGTATGTTTGTGTGGTAGTAATTTTATTAATTGTGTTGTTTTGTGTATTTAGTTAGTGTTTGTTGAAATTAATTCAAAATCTTAGAAACTTTAAAATTTAACTAACTTTTTATTAAAAAGTTGCATGTTAAATCTTTTTTTCAATTTACTACCAGTTATTTTTCTTTATGTTGCTATTGTGTTTATTTTCCAGTGTGTTTATCTGCTTTTCAGTTATACTCCACTGCATAGAAGTCTAATGAATCTTTTTTATATTAAGTAGAATTAAAAATTTGATCAATTTATTTTTCTACTCCTGTTTTTAATTTTTGCNTATAAATATATATATATATATATATATATATAAAAATTAAAAAGTAGAATTCTTATTTTCTTTAGGATCAAGTTTTTAGTGTTGTTTCAAAGTAAGAAAGACAAGTGGACAATATAATTGCATACAATGTTATACTGTTCCATATAAACTGTCGAGATTAATCTGGAAGATGATGCTTAGTGGATTTGTAGTTATGTTTTCTATTTTATGTATTTTTCTGTTTGTGTTATTATGAACTATGGATGGTGCAGGAATTCTGCACTTTTTTTATTGAGTTCCGTTGAGAGTATTGAGTCTGCTATTTTTTTGTTATGTTGTGTTTTGTTTAGTACACCTTCTATGATGTAATTTTATTTGAGTGTTATTAGAATGTTTTAGTGGTAGTAATTATTTTAATTGTGTAGAATCTTAGAAAGGTTTAGAATTTAGCTAACTTGTTACTTTAAGCTACATGTTTAAAATTTTCAATTTACTACCAATTATTTTTCCTTATGTTGCAGTCATGTTTGTTTACTAGTATATTTATTTGTTTTTTAGTTATACTCTACTGCATAGAAGTCTTATAAATCTCAGTAATTAAAAATTTGATAAAATTAAATTTCTTACTCCTGTTTTTTATTTTTGTACTTGCATATTTAGGATATGAAAATTCCTGCAAGCATGTTATAGTTAGTTTTCATTCATGCTTACTTATACATGATGCTA
>JXCR01107087.1:0-50163 GCA_002079205.1 Phalaenopsis hybrid cultivar | reverse complement strand
ATTATAGATGCTGCGGCTGGTGGTTCTTTAATGTCAAAACCTTTTGATGAGGCTTATTCATTAATAGAAGAGATAGCTACCAACAATTTTCAATGGCTCTCTCAATGGGTAAATCCTAAAAGAGTAGCTAGTATCCATGATTCTGATGCAATATCTATGTTAGCTTTGCAGATTGCTGCAATATCAAAGAAATTAGATCATTATGGGATGAATTATTCTCCAACACCTCCTATGATGGAAGAAAATTCATCGGGGTAATTTGTGGATATTCAACCTTCATATGAGATTTTAAATGCTATTAATATACCCAACAACCCTTATTCGAACTATTATAACCCAGGTTGAAAGAATCATCCAAATTTTAATTGTAATAACAATTCTACTACAAATCAGCAATGGGAGAACAACCGAGTGAACTCATTAGAAAATTCATCTAACCAAGGAAATGTTAACTATAGGACTTTTTATCCTCCAGGATTTAACAGTAAAACTCAAATTAAGGAGAAGAAGTTGTCTATGGAAGAGCTGATATTAAACATGGGTCAACAATTGCAGAATCAAGGAAATTAATTACAAATTCAAGGAAATCAGTTACAAAATCAAGGAACTGCTATTAAGAATATTGAAAATCATTTGGGCTTATCACTACTGCGCTTAGTAACCAACATTAGGAACTTTTCCTAGTACCGTGGAACTAAATCCTAAAGATCAAGGAAAAGAACAGATAAAAGCGATACAATTACAAAGTAGAAAAGAATTGGAGACAAGAGTACAAAAAGAAACGGAAATTGAAAAAGAGAAAGTGGATACATAAAAAGAAAAGGATCATGAATACCCAAATTTATCCATTTACACTAATTAAAAATACTGTGGAGAAACCTCCACCATATCCTCAAAGATTGAAGCAACACAAACAAAATAAACAATTTTCCAAATTTTTAGAAATTCTTATGAAGTTAAAGTTAAATATTCCCTTCGTAGAAGCTTTAGAGCAAATGCCCAATTATGTGAAATTTACGAAAGATATTCTGAAAAAGAAAAGGAAGTTCACTGATAACAAAACTGTTGTACTTAGAGAAGAGTGTAGTTCAATTATTCAAAAAAAGCTTCTTGAAAAATANTGACTGTTGTTGTGTGTTAAAGTATTGTGTTAGTTAGTTAAGGATTGAACTTGATTCTATATCTTTTGAAAAATTTAAAATCTTGCTAACTTTAGTTTTAAACTTTAATTTCAGAAAACTGCTACCCTGTATTTTTCTTTTATCTTGTTAATGTGTTTGTTTTTTTGTTGAGATTGATAATCAAATTTAGTGTGTTAGTCTATTTTTATGTTGTACCCACTTCCNGTTAAAAATCTTGCTAACTTTAGTTTTAAACTTTAATTTCAGAAAACTGCTACCCTGTATTTTTCTTTTATCCTGTTAATGTGTTTATTTTTTTGTTGAGATTGATAATCAAATTTAGTGTGTTAGTCCATTTTTATGTGTGTACCCACTTCTTAGAAGTCCATTGAATCTCTACATGTTGAATTAAAATGAAAATAATAGAAAATTGATCAAAAATTTATTTTACTCTTGTTTTTTAGTTTTAAACTTATATAATTAGGATACAAAAATTCATGTTAGCATGTTATTTCCATTTTCATTCCTGCTTATTTATATTTGCTGTTAAACTATTTAATCTTATTAAAAAAATCTAAGTTTGGGNAAGTCCATTGAATCTCTACATGTTGAATTAAAATGAAAATAATAGAAAATTGATCAAAAATTGATTTTACTCTTGTTTTTTAGTTTTATACTTATATAATTAGGATATAAAAATTCCTGTAAGCATGTTATTTCCATTTTCATCCCTGCTTATTTATATCTGCTGCTAAACTATTTAATCTTATTAAAAAAATTTAAGTTTGGAGGGGAATGAAATTTTTTTTCAAAACTTGAATTTTATTTATTCTCAAATGTGCTACAAATGAATTTGATTTGAAAAGAAAAATGATAATGTATATGAAGTTATATTAGGGAAGTAAAATTTGATTATAGAAATGAGTAAAAGAATTTAGTTAAAATTCCGAGTAATGAAAAAAAACTTTCATTTAAAAATTTTTAGTATAGAAAATGTTAAATATATTCTAACTATCTTTAGTAAGAAAAATTGTATTTTTGAAAAAATTAGAAAATTTAGACTTTTATTTTTAATACTTAAATTTCTTTTATTAAAATATTTTTTAAAACTATTATTATGTTTATAAGTAAAAGATTTATATCAAGACTTTACTTTAGGAAAAGAGAAATGAAATTCAAAACTATTAAAGGTCTATCTAGATATAATAATCCTTGCCTCAAAAAGAAAATAAAAAGAAAAGAAAAAGAAAAAAAGAAAAAAAGAAAAGAAAAAAAAATAACTGAGGAGANTTTTTTAAAACTATTATTATGTTTATAAGTAAAAGATTTATATCAAGACTTTACTTTAGGAAAAGAGAAATGGAATTCAAAACTATTAAAAGTCTATCTAGATATAGTAATCCTTGCCTCAAAAAGAAAAGAAAAAGAAAAAAAAAAGAAAAAAAGAAAAAAAAGAAAAGAAAAAAAATAACGGAGGAGAAGCTTGAGGATTAGTGCCTAATCAAAAATTGATTCCACATTTGATCTTTTTAAAGTATAAGACTTAAGAAACTCTTAAGCTTAAGGATATAATATAGTAAGTAAAATTATTCTTAATAAAAATTTTTAAGTGAAGATAATAAAAGAGAATAAATTCTAAACTTGGAGAATCTACAATATTTCTGAATAAGATAGGAACTCATATTTTCATCTTTCTTAACATTAAAAATTTCTACTTTAAGTTGGTTCATTTATTGAATATTTTTTTGTAAATTGGACAACTATATTTTTAAATCTAAATTTTAGTAACTCTTAAAGAAACTCATATACAAATCATACTTATTTAGTTTTTAAAGATTAAAATGTCACTTGAGGATAAGTAACATTTTAAATTTGTGGTATTTGGTTTTTAAAGATTGAAGTGTCACTTAAGGACAAGTAACATTTTAAGTTTGGGAGATTATGATACACCTAAAATATATAGTATTTTTAGACATATTTTTATACCTATTTTTGAGATATTGCACTTTAATGAAAGATATTTGTGTTTTTTTTCTTTCAGGTACAAGTAAAAAGTTGAAAAATGCTAAAAGGAGTGAAAAAGAATCAAATTTGGAGAAAAAAATATAAAATTTGTGCAAAAGTGTTTTGGCGCTTAAGCGCCAGATCCGACGCTTAAGCGCCGGTGAAATAGAGAAGACCGCGCTTAAGTGTCAGAGGCCCCGCGCTTAAGCACCAGAGGCAGTTATTTGACGGTTTTCTTCATTTAGTTGAATTTTTAAGAGACATCTGAAAGACCTATTGGCTAAAGAGGGTGGTTATGACCACTAGACNCTGAATAAGATAGGAACTCATATTTTCATCTTTCTTAACATTAAAAATTTCTACTTTAAGTTGGTTCAATTTACTGAATATTTTTTCTAAATTGGACTACTATATTTTTAAATCTAAATTTTAGTAACTCTTAAAGAAACTCATATACAAATCATACTTTTTTAGTTTTTAAAGATTAAAATGTCACTTGAGGATAAGTAATATTTTAATTTGTGGTTTGATACACCTAAAATATATAGTATTTTTAGACACATTTTTATACCTATTTTTGAGATATTGCGCTTTAATGGAAGGAAGTATTTTTAGACACATTTTTATACCTATTTTTGAGATATTGCACTTTAATGAAAGATATTTGTGTGTTTTTCTTTCAGGTACAAGTAAAAAAGTTGAAAAATGCTAAAAGGAGTGAAAAAGAATCAAATTTGGAGAAAAAAATATAAAATTTGTGCAAAAGTGTTTTGGCGCCTAAGCGTCAGATCCGAGCTTAAGCGCCGGTGAAATAGAGAAGACCGCTCTTAAGTGTCAGAGGCCCCGCGCTTAAGCACCAGAGGCAGTTATTTGATGGTTTTCTTCATTTAGTTGAATTTTTAAGAGACATCTGAAACACCTATTGGCTAAAGAGGGTGGTTATGACCACTAGACAAAAAATATTATTAAAATACTTATGAAAGGAGGCATCCTGTGGAGAATACATCGAATTTGGACACATTTTGAAGAATTTCCAAGGCACCTCTTGGGAAATTTCTAAAAGAAGGAAGTTGAGACATTTGGTGCTTGAAGAGGGAGAGAGTGCTAAGTCTTGAGAAAATTGTGAAGAATCTTGTGGAGAGATTCAGGCACCACAAATTTACTTTTTTCTTTTTATTTTTAGTTTTATTTTGAGAGTATAGAGTGTTGTAAAAAAGAAGAGATTCAAATGAACTTCAAGAGTTTGGTGGAGGATTTGAGATAAGTTATTATCTTTGTTTTTAAACTACTTTTATTTTTAATCGAGACTTCTAGTTGGTTTGACAATGATTTCTACTTTTAAATTAAAGTGCGATTTTATTTTTTCTATGGACTCTGAGTAGTTTTCCNAGTTTGGTGGAGGATTTGAGATAAGTTATTATCTTTGTTTTTAAACTACTTTTATTTTTAATCGAGACTTCTTTTTGGTTTGACAATGATTTCTACTTTTAAATTAAAGTGCGGTTTTATTTTCTCTATGGACTCTAAGTAGTTTTCTTTATCTTTCTCCTTAAAATGATAAGTACTTAATGTGTTGGATCGAAGTTGTGGAAAGTATTAATCTTTAATGTTGGAAAAAGTTGTGATGATTTAATTCCATTCACTTCATTAACTTCTTGATTTGGCCCATCAATATGTTAAAATTTGTTGAGAGAACATGTAAGAACCAGATTAGTATTGTCTTAGTCAATAATTGAAAAGAATCACATGAGGTTGTATGAATGAGAATGTAATTCATATGATTTAGTGCAAATAAATATGGAAATAATCTTTGAAGAGTGTAGAGTTAGAGGACTTTAGTGTGACAGGTTAATGCCCCCAACTTGATTTATTATTTTAGGTTCTAATACGAGATGTTAGCCCCTAGATGGAGAGAATCGAGGGAACTCTAGAGTGAGAGCTGATATCTTCCTTGCCTAGCCGGTCTTCAGAATTATTCAAACTTTAAATTAACCAATATTCCTTATAACATCCCTAGTATGGGTACAANGGATCGAAGTTGTGGAAAGTATTAATCTTTAATGTTGGAAAAAGTTGTGATGATTTAATTCCATTCACTTCACTAACTTCTTGATTTGGCCCATCAATATGTTAAAATTTGTTGAGAGAACATGTAAGAACCAGACTAGTATTGTCTTAGTCAATAATGGGAAAGAATCACATGAGACTGTATGAATGAGAATGTAATTCATATGATTTAGTGCAAATAAACATGGAAATAATCTTTGAAGAGTGTAGAGTTAGAGGACTTTAGTGTGACAGGTTAATGCCCCCAACTTGATTTATTGTTTTAGGTTCTGATACGAGATGTTAGCCCCTAGATGGAGGGAATCGAGGGAACTCTAGAGTGAGAGCTGATATCTTCCTTGCCTAGCCGGTCTTCAGAATTATTCAAACTTTAAATTAACCAATGTTCTTTATAGCATCTCTAGTAAGGGTCCAAAATATTATTACTCCTATTTGACACAACACAATTTGTGTACTTCCACAACAAAATTCCTATACTTATTACTGATTCATGAAAAGGTGAAATATTTTTTCATATTTTGTGCTTTTCTTTTACATAAACTCAAGTTATTTAGAAGTTGTTATGTTTTGTCAAAATATCAAAAAAATCAAAAAGATTTGAATTTTAATTACTGTCAAATTAGCTATAGTTTNCACAACACAATTTGCATACTTCCACAACAGAATTCCTATACTTATTACTGATTCATGAAAAGGTGAAAGATTTTTTCATATTCTGTGCTTTTCTTTTACATAAACTCAAGTTATTTAGAAGTTGTTACTGTTTTGTTAAAATATCAAAAAAATCAAAAAGNTATTATTGCTCCTATTTGGCACAACACAATTTGCATACTTCCACAACATAATTCCTATACTTATTACTGATTAGTGAAAAAGGAGAAAGATATTTTCATATTCTGTGTTTTTTTTTACATAAACTCAAGTTATTTAGAAGTTACTATTATTTTGTCAGAATATCAAAAATGCCAAAAAGATTTGAATTTTAATTACTATCAAATTATCTATAGTTTAAGTAATTTTCTTTTTGAAATAGAAGTTTGTTGTTTGAAAGTGCATATTGTCAATTTCCCCGTGGGATCGATATTCGGGGCTTAATCAAAAGTCCTATATTACTTGATAACGATACGTATACTTGTGTAGTATCCAAATANTCCATATCAAGAATAAAAAAAATTGACACTCTCTTTTACATTACTTTACTTTATTGTACTCTCTCTCTCTTTCCTATAGAACGCTCTATATATATGGCATGTTTTCCAAATATTTTTGGACTCAACGATAATAATAAATTTGAACTCTTTGAAATGCATGTAAAATGGTTCGATTTAAAAATTTTGTGGTATAGACACCTTCCAACTTCACAAATACGGCATGTTCGCCGCACCGTTCTGTTCGAACATAACAAACATACATGTGAAACATAATTTTAATATAAAATGTGGTCCAAAAAATCAAAACAAGCACACCCTTGGGAGTATACGACTAAGAGTAACGGAACAAAGCCTATAAAAAATCAACAACAAAAATCCAGGCGTGGGCGCCACGGAGTTCTCGCCACACCACACAACTAANATGCATGATGTAACTTGATTTATCCAACCAAAAAGTAGACCTTTAATTTACATTTATAACTTATAAGGTCTTTATTGTAATTTTAATTTTACAATTTTAGTTTATGCCAAATTGATGTTCAATTTTGATTTGTTGCAAACTTATTGCTGATTTGAAATTAAATTGAATTATGAACAACCATGTTTCAAAATGAAATTAAGGACCCGTTTGGGGCAGCTTATAAGTGCGAGAGCGTTTTTGAAAAAGTAGCGGTACCGTTCGGATCGCATGTTTTGTCCGTTTATCCGAAAACACGGTTTCATGTTTACATTAAACGCAAATCGCGGGTCGAACCTTGCACTCGACCCGTTGGACGCTTTTCAGGATAAGTTGTTTATCCTAAAACGCACAAGTTGCCCCAAATGCTCATGGTTATGATACAACAAAATAAAACTGAATTGCTATATCCTTCAAATACTTAAAAGCAGCATATTATGGCTTTAATGGCAAAGCGAGGAAATAATACATTTCATGGTTAGTTGGCCGAATTTTAAAAATAGCATTTTTATAAATTTATTATTTTAAATAAAAATTATAAAAAAAAATTTCAAAATAGACATCGCCACATGAGCAAACTATCGTTTGCTGACGTGGTGATTTCTTCTGTACCACATTAGCAGGTAAAATTACCTCTAAGGCGGTGATTTCCTAAACAAAAAATTATTATTATTATTATTATATTTAAAAAGTCATAACACTGTTTATTTAGCTGAATTGATAGTGTAAGATTCTGAACAATGTGGTCATGGTTTCAAGTTCTATAATTGTTGGTCTTTTTTGGATGCATATTTTTAACTTAATTACGTTTTTAATTTTTAATTTAACAAATAAATTAANTCTTTTTTGGATGCATATTTTTAACTTAATTACGTTTTTAATTTTTAATTTAACAAATAAATTAAAATTAAATAAAATTTAGTAAATATTATAATTTCAATTAAAAACTTTTGTGTCGTAAATAAGAACATAATTTCGTAAAAAAATTGTAAAAAAAATGTCGTAAAAAAAATTTTATTTAGGAATGAATAATTAACATAATTTCAGTCATTTTATTTCTTTTTTGATATAAATTTAAATGAAAAGTTCATATGATTACCATCACTGCAAAGTTCAAAATTTTATACTCTACCAGGAGAGCTAAATAAACTTAGTTTTTGGTTTTTTACATATAATATTAATGATATATAGTTATCCTTTTTATATATATATATATATATATATATATAACAAAATCATCACATCAGCAGACGATTTTACATGTTAACATAGCAAAACCATATGCTAACATGATGATTTTGTCTATTTTGAATATTTTATTTTTTGAGTATTTATTTAAAATAATGAAATTATAAAAAATACAACTGTACATCAAGAATATGCCTGCACAAATGTCAAGGAGATAGGATGGATCACATAAAGAGGATTATTGTTCAGACATTCATCATGATACCAATCGACCATTAAGCGGACCGAGAGAAATATTGTCCGATTTATGGAATATCGTGCAACAATTTTTCAACCAGTTACAAAGATCAACAGTCGCCCGAAGAAAAGTTCTTCAATCTAGACGCATTGACTGAAAGTCGATTGTTTGTCAGATTACAGTGATACACCCTCTGTCTGATGGAATAATCCTACTCAAGGCAATGTGTCTTCACAATTAGTCCCCTCAGAAAAGGTGACTAAAGACCATTTGATCAGTCGAAGATCATCCAGTTGGTTGAATGACTCTGTGCTGACCGAATGAATTTGAAATAACTAAGCTAGGCAGTTATGAATGCAAAGTGGTTTCATGGGCAGTTACAGACGCAGAGCAAAGCCAACAATGGTTACATAGTCAAAACATGGACTATTCAATTACAAATATATAAATGTGTAATGATTTATAAATTATGGTAACGTTCCCATTAAATGGGAGACAATCATGTAATTTGTGATACCCTACCTATGGTTTATAAATAGAAGGATCAATTTCAATGATAGACGGATTTCAAAAATACCTAAATAACTATGTTTACTTGTGTCTTATTTCTCTTTCCTTCATTCGACCGATGCTCTATTATAAGCTTGATCAATATGACAATTTCCGACATCCTAAAGATGTGGTGAGCATGAAGTCATCTCATCAATGAGTAGAGGAGCACGTTAGTGTGAAGGAACACATTAAGGAGAAGCCTATAATGTGGAGTTTGTTAAGGAATTCATGCAACAAAAAATCCAAGGACTCCATGATCGAATGGCGGGTCAAATTGCAGAGATGATCCGAGTAGTGCTTGAAGAAAAGACACAACCTCTCTTATTTCCTAATCCATCATCATTCGAGCCCCAATCTCAATAGGTGTCGCAAGCCGCCAAGCAAGTGGAAGAGTCCCAGTACCAAAACAGTGCCAAATCTGTACAAAAGAAAGGACCACAGCTAGGAACAAAAGAAGTATACCACTGGATGGAGAATGCATTCACCCGACATATTATGGAAGTTGAACAGCTAGAGAGGTTTAAATTTTCTCTTTGAAATCATACAAGGATCAGAGTGACCTTGCTAACCATATTGGGCTCTTTGAGTCAGCAATCCACATATTTGAAGCATCAAAATGTTGGTTATTCTTTACCACTTTGAGAGATTCTACTCCACGTAGTTCAATGGATTCCCCTTATGAATTATTAAGTCCTTCGAAGACTTCAGAAAGTTTTTTTTGGCACAGTTCGCTAGCATCCAAAAGCCACAAAAGGACTCATATTCTTTGTGCTATGTGAAATAGGGACCAAATGAGATCCTTCAGGCATATGTTACAAGGTTTTATAAGAAGATGCTTGAGGTGTGGAACTTAGAGTCAATAGTTGTTAAGGCATCCCTAGCGCAAGGACTGAAGAGTCCACATTTCAGTTATTTTTTGGTTTTATGAAAACCCAAGATGTTAGCTAAACTTTTGGAGTTAACTAACAATCAGATTGTAGCCGAGGAGTATATGAACTATTTGATTTTTTAAAGGAGAAAGATCAGATCAATGGTCAGGCAAGAACAACTCAAAAGTTGATGTGGCAGAAGGACCACCCTCATCCAAAACATGAGAGAGGCTGCTCCTCCCAAAATGACAAAGAAAATGAAAGAGATGGACATGGATGTAGTCGATTAATGACCGGTGTAATGGAGGTCAAAGGACATCTAGACTTACACTGCTGATAAATTTGATGATAGAACTCATGGAGGAAATAGAAGATAAGGAATATTTCTGAATGGTTACTCAAATGAAAAATAGAGCCTCCCTCTGGAATCTCAATAAATACGTCAAGTATCATCAAGATCATGGGCATGATATTGAGGAATGTAGGCACCTTTGTAGCTTGGTGTAGAAACTAATCCAAGCTGGGAAGCTCAACAAGTTTGTAGCCCCGGAGGCCCACACTAGATAGAAGGGCAAAGCCTCTATAGACAATGAATTGGGTGGCTTATTTGAGTTAATTCTATCCACATAGTGGGAATAATACTAGCGACAATGCATGGCGATTCATATTCAAGGCTCAACTGAAAAGGAGTCAATTAAGAAACTACTGTGTTGTAATGTTTATTCTGAAAAGGTAGCCCCATCCCCTAATAAATTTCATCGATGTAGATCTTCCCCTAATCAGAAATCCCTACTATGATATCATTTGTTACTGCACTAATCAATAACTACCAGGTAGGGAGTGTCCTGGTCGATAATGGTAACTCAAAAAATATTTTGTTCCAAGCTACATGCAAGAAAATAAATTTAACAACTGATCGCTTAACTGCACCGACCGACCCATTACACAAGTTTTCTCATGAACAAAAGGAGGCACTTAGCATAATAGCACTCTCTATCACCTTGGCTGAAGGTAACAAACGATTTACCAACATGGAGGATTTTTTGGTGGTCAATGTGCCACCAACTTACAATGTCATATTCGAAAGCCCTCTCCTCAACAATTTCTTAGCACTGGTGTCAACATACCGCTTAACACTGAAGTTTCCCATCAACATGGTGATAATTATTGTACATGGAGATCTGGAATAATCCCAAACAAGTTATATGTTAGCCATAGGAAGTGTAAGCAAGATGCATTGTGCATGAAACACATTAAGAAGGAGGCCTTGAAACTAATGAGGCTACAATGAAAATCTCCGCAAGCCTAAAAAATCATGGTAATTTATTTATCAGTTAAACTTTGATGCAGACCATAATTTGGCATTAATCTAGATTCTTTAGGAACACCTTGATTCTTTCTCTGGTTATCACCATATCAAAATGCACCTAGTCAATGCAGAGAAAATGACTTTTATTGTCACTGATGGTTTATATTGCTTTACTGTAATGACCTTTGGACTGAAAAATGCTAGTGAAGTTTATCAATGTCTAATAGATGTACTTTTTTCTAAACCAAAAAGAAAAAACACTGAAGTCTATGTGGATGATGTGCTAATAAAAAGTAGGAAGACCAAACAACATGTTTGTGATTTAAAAGAAACTTTCCAAATAGTTAGGAATTTTAATATGAAATCGAACTTGTTTAAATGCACATTTGGAGCTTCCAAAAAAAAATTTTGGGGGTACCTCCAAACACCCGAAAGGATTAAGGATGCCTTCTTCCTACAAAACCAAAGAAGCACAAAAGCTGACAGTCAAATTGTAGTCATATGCTGATTTATTTCCAAGTAATGAGACAAGTGTGCCACCTTCTTTAAGGTGCTAAGGAAGACAAAAAAGTTTTAGTGGACAAAAATTGTGAGCAAATTATTTAGAATCTGAAATAGTCATTAATCTATCCACCTCTATTGTATATTCTAAGGCAAAGGGAAGAACTTTCACTTTATCTTGGAGTCAGCCTAAAAGATACCAGTTCAGTCCTGCTCTGAGAGGTGTCATGGGAACAATTTCCCATCTATTACACCGGTCGAGTCCTTAAAGGATCTAAGATAAGGTATTCTTTTATGGAAAAACTAACGTTTGCTCTGATTTTTTCTGCTCTTAGAGTTTGGTCATATTTCCAAACCCATCTGGTAAAGGTGGTCACCGATCATCCGCTCAAGACCATGCTCACTCGAGCAGAACTTCAAAGCTGATTACTAAAAGGTTAGATAGAGCTCGGTGATTATGACCTTACTTATGTCTCATGAATGGAAATCACATCTCAAGTTGTAGCAGACTTCTTGATAGATTTCTCCAAATTAGATGAATCCAATGATAGATCTAAGGCAGACAAGATAACATGCATCCTTCACGTAGATAGTGCTTCAAGTCAAACAAAAGTAGGAATTAGTCTGATTGTAAGTAGTTAGACCAAAAAACACATCTATCATTCGGTCCTCCTTGATTTGTGGTCACAAGCAATTAAACAAAATACAAAACAATGATAGCCAGACTATAATTAGCTCAGAAAACGAGTGCTAGTTATTTAATAATAAAATCTGATTGACAACTACTTGCCAACCAAGTTAATGGGGAAATTGAAGCTCGAGATGAGACGGTCAAGTATTTGAATGAAGTGAAGATGTGAATTAGTAAGTTTATAAGCTTTCGTAGTAAACATGTGGGGTGAGAGGATAGCCATGTGGTAGATCTTTTATTAGGAAAACATATTTGTTAGAAAAAGAGCATTCCAAAAGCTTTCCCAACCAACCAATAAAGAGACAGAAGTAATGGAGGTGGAAATGGCATGGATCCTTATATCTACTACTTCAAAATAAGAAAAATTCATAAAGCAGTAACAGATCCCCGAACTTTCAAGTTTGAAGTCATCCAATACCTTCTTTTGAGAGACACACTATTCTGAAGGTCAACCACATCCTTGCTCCTAAGATGTGTCAAAGAAAGAAAAGTAGAGTAAATCCTTTGGGAAGTAAATTCCAGTGAGTACGAAAGCTATTCAAGAGGAAAAACTTTGGCTCATCGAATTCAAAGACAAGATTATTTCTAGCCAACACTCTTAAAAAATGCTGAGCAATTTTCTCAAAAGTACGAAGAATGTTAAAAACTTGCTCCACTGTAGCATCATCTAGTAAAGAAATTACAATCACTCGTTAGTCCTTAGCATTTTGTGTTTTGGGGAATGGATATTCTTGAACCATTTCCTCCATCAAAGGGATAACAAAATTATAATTTTGTCATTGTGGATTACTTTTTCTAAATATATAGAGGCAAAAGCTTTCTTATGGATCACTGTAAGCATAAAACAAAATTCTATTTGGAAAAACATAATTTGCCACTATGGCTTGCCCCTAATAATCATCATAGATAATGGAACCCAGTTCACTAATCATGGTCAGAGAGATTTTTATCAAAATTGAGGGACCAACCTAATGTTTTTACCCATACAACACCCGCAAAATAATGTCCAAGTCAAAGCTACAAAGAAGGTCATTATAAACTTGCTGAGGAAAATGGTTGAGGCTGCTAAGGGTAAATGCGTAGATATGCTTCTTTCACTCCTTTTCTCCATTTTAACCACTCTGATAAGATCGATTGGGCAAAGGCCATACATGATTTTCCATGAAATGGAAGTCATGTTGCCAATGACGAAGGGGAGGTCGTCGACTACCAAAATGCAAATGACGAAGGAGCTTCACTCACCCTTAATCTATTAGAGGAAATTTAAATTAATGATGCCCTATGATACACCTAAAATATATAGTGTTTTTACACACATTTTTATACTTATTTTTGAGATATTGTGCTTTAATGAAAGATATTTGTGTGTTTTTTCTTATAGGTGCAACCAAATGGATGGAAAATGCTAAAAGGAGCGAAAAAGGGTCAAATTTGGAGCAAAATGAAGAAAAATGCAAAAATGAACTGAGGGGCTTACGCGCCCAGTCTGACGCCTAAGCGCCAGAGGCTCACGCTTAAGAGTCAGGTACCCCACGTTTAAGCGCCATAAGTAGTTACTTGATGAATTATTTAAATTAAGCGGATTTTTGAAGAAGTGTTTGAAGCAACCCATAATAAAAAAACGTGGGAAATAGCTCATGAACACAAAAATTCATTCAATTGACTTATGAGGAGGCAACTTCTAGAAGATTCATTGAATGGAGCCACCTTTTTTAAGAGACACCAAGGCACCCCTTAGATTTTTATAAGAAAAGAATTAGATTTTCGAGGAAAGATGTCCAACCATCCATCAAACTTCACAGTCCATCGCCGACATCGCTGCCGACCACCTTTATTTTATTTTATTTTATTTTGAGTGTTAGTTCGTATTGTGAGAGAAGGAGGAGAATTCAAAGGAACTTCAAGAAATTTAGTGGAGAGAATTTAAGATAAATGTTTATCTTTGTGTAGATTTCTTTAATTTAGATTTCTTGTTTGTGTGCATGATTTCTACTTTTAAACTCATGTGTGGTTGTGTTTCTCCATGAATTCTGAGTAGTTTTTTTTATCTTTTTCCTTAAAATGATAAGTGATTAAGTATTTGATGGGAGTTGTGTGAAGTATTAGACTTCAAAGTTGNTGATTTGAAGCCTTACACTTCATTTACTTCTTGATTTGGCTAATTAAGATATTAATACCTGTGTGAGAATATGTATGAACCGAGATGGNACTTCAATGTTGGAAGAAATTGTGATGATTCAAGACCTTGCACTTCATTTACTTCTTGATTTAACCAATTAAGATTTTAAAACCTGTTGTGAGAACATGTAAGATCCAAGATGGTATTGTCTCAGTCAATAAATGGTTGGAATCACATAATAATTTCATGAATGAGAACGTAGTTCATGGGGATTNTTGTCTCAGTCAACAAATGGTTGGAATCACATATTGATTTCATGAATGAGAATGTAGTTCATGGGGTTGAGTATAAATAAATAAGGAAATAAACTTTTCAAGGGTGTAGAATTAGAGGACTCNATCATATATTGATTTCATGAATGAGAATGTAGTTCATGGGGTTGAGTGTAAATAAATAGGAAAATAAACTTTTCAAGGGTATAGAATTAGAGGAATTTAAAGTGACAGCTAAAGCCCCCAATTTGATTTATAATTTTAGGTTTTGATACGAGATGTTAGCCCCCAGGTGGTAGGAATCAAGAGAACTCTAGAGTGAGAGCTGATATCTTCCCNCTTTAGAGTGACAGGCTAAAGCCCCCAATTTGATTTATAATTTTAGGTTTTGATACGAGATGTTAGCCCCCATGTGGAGGGAGAAGAGCAAACTCTAAATTAAGAGCTAGTATCTTCTCTGCCTTGCCGATCTTCAAGTCTATTCAAACTATAGATTAACCAATATTCTTTATAGCATCTCTAGAAAGGGTAAATAATATTATTGCTCTTATTTGGCACAACACAATTAATATACTTCTACAACTAAATTTCTTAGTTTATCACTGATTCATGATAAGAAAAAAAGATATTTTACTTATATTGTCTTCATCTTGTAAGTATTTTAGTTAAGTTAATTAGTTGCTTACTTTATTTTCAATTATAAAAAAGTTACAAAAAGAATCAAACTTTTATTCCTATTATAACATCTTAAGTTTGAGTAAAAATATATATTGATAAGTATTTCGTTATCTAAATCTAATCCTTCCTGTGGGTTTAAATTTGAGACTTAACTTAATTAGAATGTTCTATATTACTTGACAATGATACGTATACTTGCGTAGTATCCTATATTGAAATATTATAAATATAATTGCATACATCATATTTTACATCTCTATATATAGAAAGTCGGAATCAAGGGCTAGCAAAATATTCATTAAAATTTTAAGGATAATCAATGAATGAAGTATGATTGGATACAATTAAAAAATAAAAAAAATCAACATAAAAGGGTTAAAGAATCTTGAAAGAATTGAAACGAGGATTTACGTGCTTAAGCTGAGATCTAATAAAGTGAACAATTGATGCTTCTGAGGAGTGGTGAGTGACCAAAGGAAAATATGTTGAGATTTTCATACCGATTTTATATTGTTTTTGATGATATTACACTTAAAAGAAATGTATTTTTGATGCTTTGTTGCAGGAATGATGAATTAGGGTCATTGGAGCAAAAAGATGCAAAAAGGAGCGAATTTGGAGCAAAAATGTGAAGAATTGAAATAGGGCGCCGACGACGAGATTTTCCCAAGACTCCAGAATTAATTCACTTAGAAGGCCCGCCAAAGCACCCTCGAGGACGCCGACGACGAGATCGACGGTTATGTACAATTAGGCATTGGATAAAGACAAATTTTGGAGGGGTGCTTAGGCAACTCTTGGGAAAGCTCATCCACATCTTTAAAGAGAAAACTTTGGCCAAAAATAGAGAGGAGAGACTCCAAATTGAAGTGTAAAAAAAGTGTAGAAAGTCTAAATTGTGAGGAATTCTTTGAGAGATTGTAAGAGTGGAGGGAAAGTGAGAGACACACCAAATGAAGATCCTAATTTACACCTCGATAGTTTTTTAGAACTGTGTGCTACTTTTNTTAACCAATATTCTTTATAGCATCTCTAGTAAGGGTAAAGAATATTATTGCTCATATTTGGCACAACACAATCTACGTACTTCCACAACAGAACTCCTATACTTATTACTAATTCATGAAAAGGTTAAAGATTTTTTCATATTCTATGTTTTTCTTTTACATAAACTCAAGTTATTTAGACTTCAATGTTGGAAGAAATTGTAATGATTTGAAACCTTACACTTCATTTACTTCTTGATTTGGCCAATTAAGATATTAATACCTATTGTGAGAACATGTAATATCTGAGATGTTATTATCTCAGTCAGTAAATGGTATATTGGTTTCATGAATGAGAATGTAGTTTATGGGGTTGACTGCAAACAAATAGGGAAATAAACTTTTCAAGGGTGTAGAATTAGAGGACTTTAAAGTGACAGGCTAAAACCCCCAATTTGATTTATAATTTTAGGTTTTGATGCGAGATGTTAGCCCCCAGGTGGAGGGAGAAGAGGGAACTATAGAGTGAGAGCTAGTATCTTCCTGACCTAGCCGGTCTACAGAACTATTCAAACTATAGATTAGCCAATGTTCTTTATAGAATCTCTAGTAAAAGTAAAAAATATTATTGATTTTATTTGGCGAAACACATTTAGCATACTTCCACAATAAAATTTTATTATTTATCACTCATTCAAGATAAGGAAAAAGATATTTTATTTATATTGCCTTCATCTTGCACGTATTTTAGTTAAGTTAATTAGTTTCTTACTTTATTTTCAAATTATCAAAAATTATAAAAAGAATCAAACTTTCATTCCTAATTTAACATCTTAAGTTTATGTAAGAATATATTGCTAAGTAAAATTATGTTATCGAAATCTAGTTCTCCCTGTGGGTTTGATATTCGGAGCTTAATCAGAAAGTTCTATATTACTTGATAACAATATGTATACTTGCATAGTATCCCATATTTAAAATTATAACTGCATTCTTATTTACTTCATAGTGAAAGATTTACCTAGCTTTTGCTTGGGACCAAGTTTTTAGCGGCGTTGCAAACTAAGAATATTTATTAAGAAAATTAATCACATACATCGCATTTTACATCTATTTATACCAAAGCTTCGACACCAAGTTCATATTGTCATTGTGGGAGAGAAGGAAAAATATAATAGTAATTTGCAAAAATGTTTTCAAAAGAAGTTTCTAGAAAACAAAATTTTTAGTAAGTCTTATTTAAATTTTAAGATTTATTTTAGGAATATTGCAGTGTCATTTTTATATAAAGTTCTTATTTGTGTATTTTTTTTTTGGATTTATTTTATTTTATTTTGTGTTTTATAGTAATGTATACATAGTTTAGGTTCCGCAGGAATTGTACCTTACGATTCTGAATTAGAAAGAACTATTGAAACAATTAAAAAATTAAAAAAGACTAAAAATTTTCAAGAAATGGCAAATCAAAATAATCAAAATGTTGAAGAGTTTAGACCTTTAAGAGATTATGCAAACCCTACGGTGGATGAACTTCATTGTAGTATTCAAAAACCCACTGTAGTGGCTAATTCATTTGAGCTTAAACCTGCTATTATCCAATTGGTATCAAATATTCAGTTTGAGGGAGCACTAACTGAAGATACAAATTTATATCTTTCCAATTTTCTAGAATTGTGTGCTACATTTAAATATGATGGCGTATCACATGAAACTATAAGACTTATATTATTTCCTTTCTCACTGAGGGATATAGCTAAGATATGGTTACATTAGTTATCACCTGGATTTATCAGAACTTGAAGTGATTTACCATGGAAATTTCTGGCTAAATATTTTCTACCGTCAAAAACTGCAAAGCTTAGAAATGATATTACATCTTTTTTTTAGTTTAAAGGGGAATCTATTTATGAAGCATGAAACAATTTAAAGAACTCTTAAGAAAGTGTCCACACCATGTTATACCAGATTGGTTAATAGTTCAAACTTTTAGAAATAGAATAGCTAGATCTCTTAGATATATTATCGATGTCGCTGCTGGTGGTTCATTGATGTCCAAACCATTTCAAGACGCTTATGCTTTATTTGAAGAGATGACTACAAATAATTTTCAATGGCCTCGTGGAAGGGTAAATCATAAGAAAGTAGCCAATATTCATGCTTTTTCCATGCTAGCAAATCTAGTTGCTGCAATTTCAAAGAAGTTATACCAATTTGGAATGAATCTTTCTCAACCAATTCCTATGGTTGAAGAGAATTCATTAGGCCAAATGGTAGATTCTCAAGCACCATTAAAAACTTTGAATGTCATAAATAATAAGCAAAATAACACATATTCATATTATTATAACCCAAGTTGGAAGAACCATCCCAACTTCAATTGGAACAATACTTCGGGTGGTAATAATCAGCAATGGGCCCATTGAGAAATTAGAACAACCAAGTGAATAGTAATTATAGACCTACTTATCCTCTAGGTTTTAACAGTAATCCACAATTTATGGAGAAGAAGTTTTCTATAAAATAAGTGGTGTTACAAATGGAAAATCAGTTATAAAGTTGAGTGATAATTAGAAATATTGAGAATTAATTGGGACAAATAGCAAATTCATTAAGTAATAGATCTCAAGGAACACTTCCTAGTAATACAGAAGTAAATCTGAAAGACCAGAATAAAGAGGAAGTAAAATTCGTTCAACTCAGAAGTGTAAGAGAATTGGAAGGTAGAGTTAAAAAAGAGGCCAAAGTAGAGAGAGAAGAGATTGAAGAACCAAAAAAGGACGCTCCGAAAGATTTAGAGAGACCTTTTTCTCCACTTAAAGTTTATTTAGAAAAACCACCACCTCCATCTCCTTAGAGGCTTCAACAACAAAGTTGGATAAGTAATTTTTAAAATTTCTGGAATTTTTAAGAAGCTTACAATTAATATTCCATTTGTTGAATCTCTAGAACAAATGCCAAGCTATGTGAAGTTTATAAAGGATATTCTTAACAGGAAAAGGAGGTTTGAAGATAATGAGATAGTTGCACTTAGTTAGGAGTGCGGTGCTATAATTGAGAAAAAACTTCCTGAAAAGCTTAAAGATCCTGGTAGCTTTACAATTCCATGCGCAATAGGAGACAAATTTTATGAGAAAGTCTTATGTGATTTAGGAGGAAGCATCAACCTTATGTCATTATCAATATTTAAAAGATTGGGATTAGGAGAAATAACCCTCACTACTGTAACTCTGGAGTTAGCAGATTGTTCAATAACATATCCTAAATGAGTTATAGAAGATGTCCTAGTGAAAGTGGATCAATTTATATTTCTTATTGATTTTATTGTTCTAGATATGGAGGAAGATAAAGAGATACTTGTCATTTTAGGAAGACATTTCCTAGCCACAGGAAGAGAAATAATGAATGTGCAAAAAGGAAAATTAACTATGCGCGTCAATGATAAAATTGTTACATTTAATATTTCCAAATCAATGAAATACCCTACAAAAGGTGAAGATGATGAATATTATAGAATGGATGTTATAAGATATTTAAGTGAATGCCATTTCAAAACAACTTATGAAAAAAAAAATCAGAGATGAAAGAGTTGGAGCACGAGCAAGAAGAGGAATTAGATCAATATGAAGATTTATATAAGAAAGATTCAAACTATGTTTGAGAAAGTTTTGAAGTTTTGGACACAACAGAAAAATATACATCTTTTTGTCCATCAATTGAAAAACCTCCTGAGCTTGAGTTGAAGTTACGTCCTGAACATTTTAAGTATTTTTTTTAGTTGATTCCTCTACATTACCTGTCATAATTTCCTCAAAATTATCTACAGAAGAAGAAAAAAGTTTGATGAAAACCTTAAAGAGTTCTAAAAAAATATTTGAATGGACAATTACTAATATAAAAGGAATCACTCCTTCAACTTGTATGCATAGAATTCATATGGAAGAGAACTGCAAACTCAGGGCTGATCCTGAAAGAGGATTGAATTATATTATGAAAGAAGTTGTTAAGAAAGAAATTTTAAAGTGGTTAGATGCTGAAATTATCTACCATATTTTAGATAGTGCATGGGTTAGTCCAATTCATTGTGTTCCTAAGAAAGGAGGAGTGACTTTGACTTTGAATGAACAAAATGAGTTATTACTAACAAGATAAGTCACAAGATGGTGAATATGCATTGATTATATAAAACTAAATCTCATCATAAGGAAAGATCATTTTCCACTAAATGTTGGATAGACTAGCTGGGCGTAAATACTTTTGTTTTCTGGATGGATAGACTGGTTATCACCAAATACAAATAGCTGCTGAGGATCAAGAGAAAATAACTTTTACCAGTCCTTATGGTACATTTGCTTTTAGAAGAATGTCCTTTGGTTTATGTAATGCACCTGCTACATTTCAAAGATGCATGATGGCTATTTTTTGTGATTTAATTGAAAAATGGATTGAAATTTTTATGGATGATTTTTTAGAGTTTGGAACTTCATTTGAATCATGTTTAGACCATCTATCAAAAGTTCTTAAGCACTGTGAAGGAACAAATTTAGTCCTTAATTGGGAAAAATGTCAATTTATAGTAGTATGAGGAATAGTTTTGGGACATCAAATTTCAGAAAATGGTATGGAAGTAGACCTTACAAAAATTCAAGTGATCACTAATTTACCTCACCCAACAAGTGTGAAGGAAATTAGGAGTTTTTTAGGACATGTTGGATTCTACAGGCGTTATTTTAAAAACTTTTCAAAAATTACTAAGCCTCTATGTCATTTACTTGAAAAAAGATGTAATTTTTAATTTTCATGAAGAGTACCTAAAAGCTTTTAGCAAAATTAGTCACTGCACCAATTATTGTTTCACCAGATTGGGAAAAACCTTTTGAATTAATGTGTGATGTTAGTGATTATGTTACTGGAGTTGTTTTGGGACAGAAGCATGATTAGATTTTTAAGGTTATCTACTATGCTAGTAGAACACTTAATGAAGCTCAAATTAATTATACCACCACAGAGAAAGAGTTATTAGTAGTAGTATATGCTTTTGATAAATTTAGATCATACTTAATTGGAACTAAATGTATAGTACATACAGATCATTCTGCTATTAAGTATTTAATGAAAAAGAAGGATGCAAAACCAAGATTGATAAGATGGGTTATGCTTTTGTAAGAATTTAACTTTGAAATAGTAGATTGGAAAGGAGCTGAGAATCAAATTGCTGATCATTTATCTAGATTTGAGTTAGAAAAACTACTCTATTTTGAAAAAAAAATTAATGAACATTTTCCAGATGAAGAATTGTTCAATGTTAATGAGTGGTGTGTTCCATGGTATGCCGACATTGTGAATTTCATTGTTAGTGATATTATACCCTATGGAATGACATGCCAACAGAATTGTATCTGAAGCTAAGACTTATTTTTGGGATGACCCATTTTTATATAAACAAGGAAAGGATATTATTATTCAAAGATGTGTGACTTTAGAAGAAACTTATGAAATTATCCAAAAATGTCATAATTCTGATTTTGGGGGACATTTTGGTGTTGATAAAACACCATACAAAATTTTATAATCTTGATTATATTGGTCTACAATCTTTAGAGAAGTTAATTCTTATATCAAAACTTGTGATTGATGTCAACGAGTAGGCAATATTTCTTGGAGGAATGTGATGCCCTTCATTTATGTGTTAGAAGTTGAGATATTTAATATTTGGGGACTAGATTTCATGGGACCATTTATACCATTTTTTGGAAATTTATATATATTATTAGCAGTAGACTATGTATCCAAATGGATAGAAGCTATTGTTTTACCTTGATGTGTTGCTCAAAGTGTTGCAAATTTTTTAAGAACAAATATATTTTGTAGATTTGAGATGCCGAGAGTAGTCATAGCTGACGAGGGAAGTCATTTCAGAAATGCAGTAATGGGGAAATTAATAAAGAAATATCATTTAAATCATAGGATTGCTACTGCTTATCATCCTTAGACAAGTGGTTTAGCTGAATTATCCAATCGGAATCATAGGATTGCTACTGTTTATCATCCTCAGACAAGTGGTTTGGCTAAATTATCCAATCATGAAATTAAAAGAATATTAAAAAAATCTGTAAATCCAACTAAAATGGATTGGTCAGTTAAACTTGACTATGCTTTGTGGGCTTATAGGATTGCATACAGAACTTCTATAGGAATGTTCCCATACAGGCTAATATTTAGAAAAGCGTGTCACTTACCAGTTAGACTTGAGCATAAAGCATATTGGGCTATTAAGAAATTTAATTACAATTTGAAAGATTTTGGTGAGAAAAGGTTATTGCAATTAAATGAGCTTGAAGCGATATGAATGAATCTTATGAAAGGCTAAGATTTACAAAGAAAAGATGAAGATGTGGCATGATCAAAGGATTCTAACTAAAAATTTTCTGTCAGGGTAACAAGTTTTTCTTTACAATGCAAGGTTAAGATTATTTCCAGGCAAACTTAAATCCAGGTGGATGGGCCCATTTGTTGTGATGAAAGTTTATACCTATGGAGCTATGGATATCAAAGATCCTAAAATTGATAAAATATTCAAAGTGAATGGTCATAGGTTGAAATCCTACTTTTTAAGTGACCAACTTAAATTAAATGATTTTTTGAGGTTGGGTCAACCAGAATAAGCACTAATTACGTTGGGCTGACAACATTAAACCAAGCGCTCTGTGGGAGGCACCCCATAGTTATCTGTGTGTTTATTTATATTATTATGTTGTCATGTGTGATTTAGAAAATCCTAGTAGTATTTTGACCATATAATGAGTCAGTGATTATTCTAGGACCATAAAAGATGACTTAGACATATTAGAACAAGTGTTCGGATGTTAAGTTGACCTGTGCTAAATTGAGCACTGGCGCTTAAGCGTCAAGATCTGCCGCTTAAGCACGACAGTTAAAAAATATGTACGAATTTGGTTTCTAGAAGTTCTAACTACGAATTGGTTAACCTGAACATGTAAGAGCAGTTCTAGGATGTGCCTAGGAGTTATGGGCCAGGATTAGAGCCTATAAATAGAAGGGAATAAAGAGAAACTTCACCATAAATTCTAAGTGGAAAGAGAGAAGTTTTGAAAAATGTCTTCTTGTGAGAGTGATTTGAAGAAGAAAGAGGAACCAAAGAGAAAAAAATTTATTCATCAAAGGGCGCAAGAGTTATATAACGGTTTCCTCGTCATTAGTATCGAAGGAATAGTAGAGAAAATCACTAAGATTGAGACAAACACGGCTTCAATTGAAGCAAAAGTGGTGGAAGTTAACTCACATCTGGATCATATGAGATGGCAACTTAAGATACAGATTAGCCATACCAGTTTTATAAAAGAAGCAGACAATGCAATGTATCTAAAAACAAGTGAATTGAAGAAGATTCAACCAGAGTTATTAATCATCGTCCGTTCTTTCAGATATACATTCCAAATGTTGAAGGAGAGACTAACAATAGGCCAAAATTTGTTCCATCAATTAGAGAGTGGAATTAAGTTTATGAATTTGTATTTATGTGTTTAGTATTTATTAATGTTAAGTGTGTTTTTATATGTTAATATTGTTTAGTGTTTATGCTAGGAATTTTCTCATTCGAGACTATTTGGATTGAGAATTTATGTATTTGAAAGTACTTGTAATTGTTTGTGAATTAATATAAATGTTTTGTTTGTGTAAAATTTTGTGTTATTTAGTGTTGAATCGAATTAGTTTAAATTAGTGAATCTTGAGTAAAGAGGGGAGGAAATAGTTGTTACATTGTTTTAAGACCATTGATGGTTGGTTGACTTAGGCTAGGAGTGCATTTCACTTAAATCAAAAAAATCAAAATTTGTGCACTGGCGCCTAAGCGCCAAAACCTGAGCTTAAACGCTTCCTAAATAGATAGAAGGGCGCCTAAGCGCCGAACCATTCGCGCTTAATCGCCGGTTCATTAAAACCGGTTCGCGAACAATTTTAAGTGAATTTTTGGTCCGAAGAACTCCATAAACTCACCTTAGCTCGCCTTCTTCCTCAATTTTTCACGATTTATAGGCTAGGGCATCACCTATTTTGAAGATTTCTTGGTGTATTCAAGCCAAATTTGTTAGATTTGATCTTCTTGAGGTAAGAACTTCAGTTCTATGCAAAAATTTTTTATTTTCACCATGTATTTTAAGCACATTCATGAGCTATACAAAAATCACTATTCATGATGAAAATTTTGGAAAATTTGATGGAAAATGCATAGATTTGTAGTTTAAGCTTTTAGGAGTTGAGTTTAGTGATTTGGAGTTGATTGTAAAATTTATTTTGAATTTTATACATTTAGAATGACACAAAGAATGAAAAGAAGTAAGGGGAAAGCTCCATTCGATTCAAGTAATTTTTTTAGTTCGAGAGCTCTGAATTGGTATAACAATGCACTGCATTCAAGAAAATTAATTCCTAAGCGATGTTTTAAAAGTTTGGGAGAAGTTGTTGAAGAGTTGATAGTTAGCCGCCAGTGGGAGTTGCTGTTGCCATGATTTCAGTGGTACGAGAGTTCTATGCTAATCTCTTGGGGGCTGATGAAGAATGAGTCATGGTGAGGAGGAAGACAATACCATTTTATCTTGAGGTAATTAATCAGTTTTATCAATTGCCCCCGAGTGCGTTGTGTTTTTATTCAAACTATAGTTCTACTGAGGAGGAGCTATGCGAGATTATTTCATCTTTGACTGTTGGGAGAGGATTATGGAAGATTACAAATGAAAGAAGGGTAACTTTTCTACTTCAAAGTTGGATGCCACTACAAAGGCATGACATTATTTTATTTCTACTCTCTACTGCCTACAAATCATTTGAGTGAAGTGACTTGAGATAGAGCAACTTTGAACTATTATATTCAACAGTCCAAGCCTATTGACTTAGGAGGATTGATTTATGGAGTTATTACCAGTTCTGTTGTCACTACTACTACTGAAAGTTTGGGATTCACATCCTTGATCGTTTATTTATCCGAGTAGTCTGGTGGTAGATATGACAGTTTGGAGGAGATCTTATAGCCACTAAAGCCCATTACCAGTGTGAATGTGAAGACTTATTCACATCATTCTATTTTTGGTTGGAGGGGTGGATTCGTCAATAGTTCTGCTGCCTCTACTTCAGGAGCCTCTACTTCACAGGCTTCTACATCATGAGGTCAGACTTCTGGTTCTAATTCTCAGACTCAGTTATTACAGAGGATTTTGGATAATGTCAATCACACTACAAGTAAGGTTTTAAACTTAGAGCATTTTGCAGTATGGATGGATATATGAAGAGTCGAAGTGATTATAAGGAGGAATACAACATAGCTATGGAGCATCTCAATAGAGGTAATCGGGATGTAGTATTTCCCCAGTACCCTAGATATCCATCATATGAGCCTACAATTATTTGGCTTAATGATGATAGTGATGAAGAAGGCGGTGATGATTAGTTTGGATCTTTAGTTCTATTTTATGTTTGTAGTTTATGTGTTGTTATGAATTGTTGATAGTGCAGTTGTTCTATACTTTGTGTTGTGTTTTTAGTTGTTATTGTTGAGACTGTTTTGTTTCGTACACATTCTGTGATGTATTTGTGTTTAGTGGGTAGTTATTATGTGTGGTCGTAATTATTTTAATTATGTTGTTGTATTTAGTTAGTGTTTGTTAAACTTAATTCTTAAATCTTAGGAAGGTTTAGGATTTAGCTAACTTGTCACTTAAAGTTGCATGTTTAAAATTTTCAATTTACTACCAATTACCTTTCTTCATGTTGCATTTATGTATGTTTTTTAGTGTGTTTATTTGTGTTTATGTTATACTTTACTGCATAGAAATCTGATGAATCTCTGTATTTTAAGTAAATTAGAATTTGATCAATTTAAAACTTTTACTCCTGTTTTTAATTTTTGTACTTGCATTTTTAGGATATAAAAATTCCTAGAAAGCATGTTATAATTAGTATTCATTCCTGCTTATTTATATATGATGCTAAAATGTTTTATTTCTATTAAAAATTTAAGTTTAGGGGGATGAAAAATTTTAAAGAAACTTAAAAGTTTATTTGTTCTCAAATGTATTTCAAATAAAATTTGATTTTGATTTGAAAAATGATTATGTATATGAAGTTATATTAGGGAAGTAAAATCTTGACTTTAGAAATGAGTAAGATAATTTAGTTAAAACTTATAGTTGTTGNTATATATATCTGTGTGTGTGTGTGTGTGTGTGTGTGTGTGTGTGTGTGTGTCCCTCAGAAGTGAGCGATGGGATTCCAATTTTGGTAACCGACAGCTTCCACTGGAGCCCACCCCGAAAATAGTTTCGACAGCTACTAGCGACTCCGATGGGGACTAGTTTTTCTTTTCATTTAAATTAAGGAATAATATATTCATACATCGATAATGTAGTCATGTCCCTTATGGACCAACTTATCCTTCTTCAGTTGGTATGCTTCACCCATTTGTGTCTTGGGAAAGTACGGTCAACTCTTTCATTCTTCAGAACCGTCTGTTCAATCACCTCTGGATAGAGACGTTAAGGAGTTCATTAGGATGCTTTTCTTTTTGTGTGGGGTCGGACCCCTAATAGGTATGTTGGTGGACTAATTCTACCTGGGCAATGTACGTTGTGAAGTTGGTCCCACACCTGGTCCTAAAACCCTACTTTCCCCTTCCTCTCTTTTAAGATTTGGTTTGCTACTTTGCAAATTAGATTAAATAGCTGCATGTTTTCTTCGTCTTTAAATTTTCTTACTTAAAATTCTCCTACTTTCATAATTATTTCACTAAACTTTTAAAATCCTCACAAATCAAAATTAAATAAAGACTTGCCCAATCTACATAGTGATCTTTGTTAATTTTTAGTGTTTGCACTAAAATTACAAAGTATTGGCCAAATAACTAACCTCAGAGCTTTCTTTTGGAAGCTCTTGCAATGTCATTCCATACACTCACTTTCTCTGGAAACCTACCGATGAGCCGCAATGCCCGCAGTGTCACTCCCACTATCAACTTTGGAGCTGGATTCAATTAAATTGAAGTCGTGCTCGGAAAGGCTTTTTGTCATAATGAAAGTTGCCACTCCGAAAGTTCAAGTGCCGTCTGTTGAGTTCAATCTGAGCTATCCTCGGGATTTTCCCTTTTTACAAGAAGGTAAAGACTACTGCCACCACGACACCTGTAAACTTTGTTGTTCCTATTTCCACTAAGGGAAAACAGTTCATGATTGTTGAAGATACAATGAATGGAGTTATTTCTCTGGCATCAATATTTGAAATTGGATCAAGTTCGAGAGCTGCTTCATTAACTTGATCAGAAAGAAGAAACCATAGCCAAAAGATTCGGAAGACTGCTAAAGCACAAATTTCTGAAGTGGTGTCTAGTGATGAAATTCCTCAGTAAGAGGAAATAGGATTGATGGAGACCTATCCGCTTATGTGAGGGAGTAGATTCCATCCCCTAATGGACACCAATGGGTATAAAAGTATCCAGAAGATTGCTGCTACTACACTGTCACCTCATGGAAATGGCAGAGAAGAGGAAGAAGCCCACTTCTATCATTCAAGTCAGTAAAGTATTCTAGAGACTAGTTACTAAAGAGCGTTTTTCAATCAGTGAATTACTTAAATTAGTGGGATGTGCAGTATCACCTCACATGAAGAAAGGAATTCTAAGAGATGTTGAATCTACTAGATGATCTCAAAGATCAACTTAAACTTTGCCTGCTCGCATTCCCATTAGGTTCTTCTTGGGAAGAAGAGTTTATACTACCATGATCACCACCGATTATAGCGTCACTACTCCAAGACCTGCAAGCCATTGACTGGTTAAGTCGCATTTTGGTATGAGAATTTTACCAGTTACCAGTCATAAGAATGTTTCTAAAGTATTGAAGGAAAAGATGAAGAAGTTACCCAGTACTATATTTGGTCTGCACCACGGGGAACATGCCTCTCTCTGACATGCTGATGCCTCTGTTGAGACACCCTGAGGTTGCTGTACAAATATGGTTCAGTGAGCCCGTAGAGCGGGATCATAAAATGAAGCAAGGGTCTGAAGTATTTAACAAAATCGCAGCTATTGCTACCAAGTTGGATGAACAAGTGGAGGATGTTTGAAAGAGTCACCCAAATCTCAGGATGATACAAGAATTAATAATTGAAGAAAAGGTTGAGAAGCTCAGGGATGAACATTCTAAGTTAGCCAAAGAACATAGAGTTTTTTTTGATGATGATGATGAAAATTTTGACTTTAATGACTATTTAGATGAAGACTTCATGGATATTCATATCATCAAAACTAAAGTTGCTACATCTGCGCACGACGCATAACCTATTATTGAAGAGAACGCCGTAGATGATCTATGTCAGGCTGCTCTACTAAGGGATGAGCAAATCAAATAAATGGAGAAAAGAATGGAAGAGATGTCCACTTCCATGGCTGCCATGACTATAGTTCATGGACAATCTCAACCACAACAGTTAGCTTCTCTAGAATTCAATCAACCATAAATTGTACATATCACCGATGAAAGGAGGGAGGTTGCCTCACCTAACAGAAATGATCAACAAAAGGAGGACTCTATCCAAAGCGTCATACCAGATAAAGAATTCAAACAAATGATCGAACAAGTTTGGGAGGCCTTGGCCCAATCTAAGGGTGGTGCATTATTTTAAATGGTAGACCCTACCCGGAGGAGTTCGATGTCATGCCCTACCCTATGGATTTTATGTCACTGAACTTTAAGACATTTGATGGGATTGGACATCCAAAATATCATATAGCACATTTTTGAGCTAATTGTGGTAATACTAGAGGTAATGAAGCCTTGCTTTATGTGGGATAACATTTGATTGGTATGCTGAGTTGCCCAATAGAACAGTGAAGATGTTCTCTGCGCGAGAATAGTTGTTTGTAAAGAGATTTATTGGAGGACATCATTATGTTTCTATTGGAGATCTCATGATATGAAGGCAAAAGCCTAACGATACTTTAGTGGATTATATCTTGAATTGGAGAACCTTAGCATGAAATGTGAGCCCTAGCTACAGGAACATCATGCAATTGAAATTCTACTCAAAAGCATCCATGGGCCAATAGCTTTCATGCTTAAGGAACCCACCATCAAGTCCTTCAAGAAGCTACTCAACAAAGCTAGCAATCTGCAAGAAAAAGTAAAGCATATGGATTCTTCAAGAAAAGTCAAAAAAGACTATGGAAACCAGGATATTTGAGAAGAAGTGTGGGATAGCGGCAACGGTTGATAAGGGAAAGCAGCCGATAAAGATACAGGTAGAGCATTCTCATCAAAGTTCCCAAAAATTGTGGCAACATGCTCAACAACAAACACAACAGTTTGGCCAGTCTAGCTAGCATTCTCACCAGAGATGCGATTCCAAACAGAGGTTAGAATGGGTCTGACTCTTTCAGAACGGAAGAAGAGGGTATATTCTTTCAAAGATGGAGTTGTACCAAAGTTGTTTAGAAGTTTAATGAAGAAGCCAAGATTTAGATTGACAAATCGAAGGAAACCTAAGGAAGTTGACAAAAAAGATTAGCCTAATTGTTTCCCATACCACAGATTGCTTGGACATACTATAGAGAAATCTTAAAGACGGGAATATAACAATCACAAATGAATATTTAAAAGAACCAAAAAGAGGTTATGTAAATATGATTTCAGCCAAGCCAATCACTCTGATAGATCCGTATTCAGAAAAGGATGGATGGACTACAGTTTGGAACAAGTTATCTAAGAAGGTATTGGATCAGATTCAGACTGGTTCAGTGCAGGAAATTGTTTATAGTCTACAACATGCTTAGCCCATGATGGAGATTTTTCTAGAGAAGTCATCGCAACCCGAAGAGAAAGAAAAGAATGACATCATGAAGATTGATAGTGTGGGGGTAAGATAGAGGCTGCCTCTATTAGATTGGTGGTCTCGGATTCGGGGAAGAAAATCCTCCTTGACCATGTATGATTATCTTTTTGCCCCAACAGAGTATTATGAATAAAATGATTATGATTTTGGATGCATTTTAACTATTTCTAGTGATAACATAATTGACTTTGCTCAATCTAACTCCAACCTTGATTCCCAAACTGATTCTTAAATGTAATCAAGTCTGACAAACCTATTAATAAGAGTAAAGAAGACAATGACGATACCAGTTATGATAGCATCGGGAGTGAGGATCCAGCCCTTGAGTGTCATGGTGCACCACTTTCTATGACCTTAGATCTCTCTGATGAAGAAGAGACATCATAAATTTTACTTATAACATCTCAGGAAGATGTCACAGAAATAAACCAAAGGAGTGAAAAAGTATTACCCCCGTGAACGGCTATAGTAGATAAAGGAAAGCAAATAATAACTCAAGAAGTGTCACCAGCACCTCCACCAGTGGAAAAAACACATAACCATGTAAAGATCTGAGGATCATATAAAATGGATTATAACGTGCTACCTCATCTTAGGAGGTTGTCGGCCAAACTAAGCATTTATGATGCTCTAATCCTGTCAAAGGAGATGAGAGATTCTCTAGTTACAGCCTTGCGTGACCCAAATATTATCTTAGCTCAGTTGATCAACACATCCACAGATAGAGTTTTCTCATTGAAAGAACAATATGGGATAACCTTCACAGATGAAAACTTGTTGCTCAATACAACTAAACACAACTGACCGCTCTATATCTCTGTTATCATCGGTAGATTCGTGTTGTCCAGAGTTTTGGTAGATCCTAAAGCATTACTTAACTAAATGAGTCTACAAACATTGACCTATTTGTACATTGAGGCTCAAGAGTTTACAACGAATAAAATGATGTTAACAGAATTTAACAAAAAGGGAGGAAGATCCCTTAGATCAATTACATTACTTATGAAAGTTGGAGAATTAATAAGAACTACAAAATTTAATATCATCAACGCCGAGACATCTTTCAATGCTATACTTGGTTGATTGTGGATTCACGAACACAACATGGTTTTATCATCTCTACACTAATTCATTTAGTATTACAAGGAAGGACAAGAACACTGTATCAAGGGAGATTTACAAACATTTTTGGTTCATGAAGTTGACATTCATGAAGACGCTGCTTACTACGCACCTCCAAAGAAAATTGTCTTCTCTCACGAAGTTATGACAAATAAAAGTGAAAATTTAGAAGGATCACAAGGGAAAAGCCATTTAGCTCTACTTCACAAATCTTCCACCACTCTTTTGCAACGAGTTTGTGGAGGTTCTTTTTGTTTGCAAACCTCAGGTTGAGGCTGAGGGTGTGGACGAGGAAGAACCAATATGATTGTTGAATAGACTGGGTCAACCATCAACATCGACATGCAGGAAAGTCTTGATGAAGAAAGCTCCAAGGAGAAAATGATGATGATAAAATAGATGAAACCACAGTACGAAATATCCTTGGAATATGTGGAGAAAAGAGAATATGAGACAATGTATGATCAGATAAACCACTATGTTAATGCCATGACCCTTACTCCAATCCATGCTCAAAAGGTTGAGAGTTTAGAGGTCAAGGAAGTTTGTAGTGTTGGTGTGAAGCTGATTAAGTTTTGTCATGCTTTTATTTCTAATAGTTCTGAAAATCATGTAAATTTAGAAGAGGGTTCTAATGAATTAATGAAATAACCTTTCGGTTACTTTTGTCCTTGTGTACAAAAGCTAATTCAATAGGGATACGTGCCCAAAAAAATGCCAAAGCAGAAGCTACAACTTTTTCAGAGATTGTGGAACGTTAAAAGTCAAACTCCTAACTCGAAACAGGGTCTCAGATTTGGTACAGTGTGACTAGTCAATGATTCAAAATTTTGTATGGTTGTTACTAGTGAATTGAAAGAGGATTGCCTCAATGTGGATGATAACTCTACTGACCATCTAATAGAAGATGCTCCGCCACAATTTGAAGAACAAATTAAGTCAACTATTGATGAATTGAAGGAGGTCAACCTCAGGACTGAAGAATCGCCCCGATCAAAATTTATAAGTTCTTTACTCAACAATAAAGAATCTATGGAGCTACTCAAGCTATTAACAAATTTCACGGATTGTTTCGCCTGGAGTTTTGATGAAATGTCAGGGCTATCCCCAAAGGTCGTAGTGGATAAACTCGGGGTGGACAAAGATATGACCCCAGTAAAACAAGCTCTCAGGAGAATGAGCCTTGAAATAAAGAAGCAAGTCATTGCAGATGTGAAGAAATTAATAGATGCTAACTTTGTGTGAGAAGAGCAATACCTCAGATGGTTAGCCAACATTGTGCCCGGTAAGAAGAAAAATGGACAAATTCGTGTATGTGTCGACTTCAGGGATTTAAACAAGGCATATCCAAAAGATGAGTTCCCATTACCGATACCAGAATTAATGTTGGACATCTCATCTGCACATTTGATTTTCCCATTCATGGATGGATCAAGAAGATATAACCTAATCAAGGTGGCTCCAGAAGATGCAGCACTTACAGCTTTCAGAACACCGACTGGGATCTTTTGCTACACAATGATGTCATTCAGATTAAAAAACATCATAGCAACATATCAATGAGCTATATCAAAGCTCTTTGACGACCTCATTCACAACCAAGTAGAATGTTATCTGAATAATTTTCTCATCAAGAGTAAATAGAAAATAAGCCATTTGTATGATTTCAAGAATTTGTTTGGAAGAATATGACAATATACTCAAGATGAATCTCTTAAAGCGTGCCTTTGAAATTACCTCTAGGAAATTTCTAAGATTCATTGTCCATCATCAGGGAATTGAGATCGACATGAATAAGATTAAGGCTATCTTGGAAATGCCTCCTCCCAAAAACTTGAAACAACTACATTCCTTCCAAGAGAAGTTGGCATATCTTAGATGCTTTATTTTTAATCTCTTAAGTAGGTGTCAGCCCTTCTAAACATTAATTAAAAAGGACACTAAATTTATTTTGGAATAGAAATGCCAGTATGACCTTGAGGAATGTTAATAAATATTTAATGAAAACTCTTATCTTGGCAGCCTCTATCCTAAGAAGACCTTTGATACTCTATATTGCGGGCTTATACGACTGTTTCGGAGCCCTGTTAGCTCAAGTCAAAGACGAGGGTAAGGAAAATGTTCTATACTACTTGAGTCACCGTCGAATACCGATGGAGGTAAAGTATTCGCCTTTTGAGAAGCATTGTATAGCTTTAATTTTTGCCACCCAAAAGCTTAGATACTACATGCTTTCTCATAAGGTAACCCTAATTTCAAAAGTTAATCTATTGCGATATTTGATGACCCGACTAACACTTTCCGGATGTTTAGAGAGATGGTTAATGATTTTATTATAATTTGATATAACTTTTGTTCCCCTCCGCGCTATCAAAGGACAAATTTTAGCATTTTTGATCACAGCACACCCACTTCCAGCTAGGCCCCCACTCTATGATGAGTTACTAGATGAATAGATTAGAAATGGAATTCTCCAGTGCACAACGCTGGGAGATGTACTTCAATGGAGCTTTGTCAGCCAAAAAAGTTAAAAGATCAGGAATAGTTATACTGAGCAAAGCAAAAATTGGTCTGATTTTTTTCATGCTAGATAAGGGCATGTTGAGATTCTCCTACTACCTGACAAAGCTATTCACAAAAAAATGAAGCAGAATATGAAGAATTAATCACTTAATTAGAATCAACAATCTCAATGGATATAACAAATATTGTCATCTATGTCGACTCACAACTCGTCATTCAACATGTTGCCGAACAATATAAGATTTTGAAGCCAAGGTTAGCAGAATATCATCAGTACGCAATAAAACTGCTTGAACAGATCCCTAGTGTTACTTTCTACTAGATTCCTCAAGGAGATAATGCCCATGCTGATGCTTTAGCAAAACTTTTCAAGTAATCGTCATGTCCCCCGGAGGATTCCATTGACATTACGGTACAAGGACGTCAGATTATATCTCAGATCGACCTCAAAAATCTACTCAAGCTAGAAAAAGGAAAAGGAATGATGATTATTGCAGTGACCGATAATACTGAAGACTGGTGCAAGCCATTTAAAGAATATTTACAAACTGGAAAGTTTTCAGAAGACAAGTCAGAGGCATACCACATCACAAGAAGGGCTATCTAATACACTCTAGTTTGTGATGTGCTCTACAAAAGATCGTTCGATCAAATGTGTGGAGCTCACTAGTCAGAGCCGAAGATGAAAATAAAAATCAAAAGACTTAGATATTATCAGCCAACAATGATGTCTGATTGCATGGATATAACCAAAAGATGTTACCTTTTCCAAGTGCATGGGTTGGTCTTACACCAACCTCCAAATGTGCTACACCTAACTGTTGCCTCGTGGTCATTTAAGTGTTGGGCTCGGACATAATAGGTCCAATAGACCCTCCATCCTCTAAGGGACATAGATTTCTTCTTGACACTACGGATTACTTCTCTAAGTGGGCAGAGGTAGTGCCATTACAAGAGGTTACAACACAACATGTTCTGCAATTTTTTAAGAGCCATGTCGTCTACCATTTCGGTGTACCACTCATAGTGATTTCTGATAATGGGATAGCCTTCAATACTACAAAGATCAACAAATTTGTCAAACAACATGGGATATACTAGAAATAATCTACAATTTACTATCCCTAGGAAAATGGACTGGTTGAGGCCTTTAATAAGATGCTCATGCAAATTTTAAAGAAAACATTGGATGAGAACAAAAGTGATTGGGATAATAAACTACTAGAAGCTTTGTGGGACTACCGAACAACGTGCATGACTCCCACTCAATGTACACCATACGCACTTGTGCGTGGGCCGAGGCCGTACTACCGTTGGAATTTTAGACACCATCTTTCAAAGTCATCCTTGTCATTCAAATTACAATTAAAGAAAGTGCAAAACACAGACTTGAAGAATTGGAAAGTCTCAAAGGGAAATGACTAGAAACACAGTAACATTTAGAACTCTACGAAGCGAGGATGGTGCAAGCTCATGACATGTTAGTCCACCCGAGGGCGTTCAAAGTTGGTGATATCGTACAGGTTCTCAAGATACCTATTCTTGCACCTCGTAAAATAGGTGGGAAATTTGAGAAGGACCATTTGTCATAGAGAAAGTTTACTATGGAGGAGCTTACTAGCTGGTAGATTTCTGAGGTGAAAGACATGTGTTGCCATTCAATGAATGTTATTTGAAGACATATTACACGACATGAAATTACTTGAAATTACATTTTGAAATTTTGAGTATTCTGGGGTTATTTATTCAGCAAAGCATATGTGACTGGGTAAAAAATTTTGTAATAAGTTAACCTAAAAAAATGAAAGTTTTGGAATTTGCCCACTTTGTTTCCTCTCTTGTGTTTCAATTTTTTAAATTAAATTAAATAAAATTGTATAAATAAAATTTACAAGTTAAAAAAATTGTTGTTTAAGAAATATTTAGTTTTGTTCTTGTGCACACTGAATTTCAGCCCACTGATGTTTTTCTATTTTCTGCAGAGAGATTTCAGGACGTAAGCTGATCTTCGCTTTTTTGAATCTCACACTGAACAGAGAAAGGGTAGCTCAGCATATATTTTTACTTAGACTTCAGTCAAGTCAATGTGGACTACGAAGGTCCCCTAATGGACATAGTCAGCTGCCAAGAAAAGGAAGGACTACCATCACTATTAAAGATGAAGACCAAAGAAGACCCTTCACTAAAAAGGAAGAAAGTGATAGCACATGAGCATCAGATGGAGGGAGCAAGCTGCCTGCACTCCATGATAATTGCACTGATAGGGAATTTAGTCAGTCCTGATCAAAAGAGAACTCTAGATGTGCCCCACAGAAGAACTCAACGCTAAAATGTTAATCATCGCAAACACAGAGCTTTCTTACAACAAGAAAGATAATAAATGAAAGAAGCAGATGATACATTAGCCCTGATTTCTGATGAGGGGTTTTACGACCCATGCATTAGAAAAACTTCCTCCAGTTTGCTTGCCCAAGAGGACAAGTCTGAGTTTGCTACAGAGCCAACATTACCAAAAATTTTAGATGAATTTATTACGGGGTGCTCGATGTGCAAAGCCGAGATCCCTAGACAGACATCAGCATAAGGGCATTTATGGAATGCCCATAATGTAACATCATTAACTTGGAGCATTATTATACTATGGAAGAGTACACGTCTACCGATAGTGGATTTTAGACTACTGGCCACTCAGTTGGAGAATCATACATCCCATTGGATATATAAACAGTGCAGACATGGATTTCTGCAGATATTAAAAAGAGGGAGCAGCCCCAACAGTCACAGATGGCCACCATGGCAGAATTGGGCAAGATGAGCAAATTGAAGATAAAAAAAATTTGAATTCTATGAAGAAATTTAGGGAAAATTTTTCAATATACTGAAGGATCTGGAGCTGTATACAAGGGTCTTCTCTGAAAATGACGAAAAGAGAAACCTTAACTGCCTATTCAATCTGATAGATGAGGTCAATCTGATCTGCTAACAAAAAGAACTTATTCAGAACCACGAAAGTGGATGCATGGAAAAGGCATGATAACCAATCAATGTGGTTGTTTATACCATTTCACCAAAGATAGGCAAGGGAACCCCCAAGGTATCTTGAAACATACTGAAGTGGATCCATTGCCTCCCACAATAAAGTGGATGACAAAAAGGATGGTCAGATGGAGCGTGCTGCTAGTGGAATGCATTCCGAACAGGTGTATCATCAACATTTATGAAGAGGGAGATTGTATTCTCCTACATAGAGATCACCATGATTTTGTCAGACCTTTTTTCATGGTCTTAATCATGATTAAAAGTGATATTCTATTTGGAGGAGAAATTGACATTGTTGCACCCGGTGAGTTCAGAGGATCAGTTGTATTTCCACTACCGATGGGTTTGGTACTAATTTTGAAAGGGAATGGAGTAGATCTCGCGAAGCACTGCATTCCTAGAGTGCTAAAACATAGAGTTTCCATTACACTAGAAAGATGGATGATAGTAAGATGCCATATGGGTTCTGTCTGAATCCATAATTGGAGGAGCTATAGCTATACGAGCTATTAGTTAGTTGTACCTCTAAGTACATGCAAAGAGAAATTCTTATGCAGGAGCATAACTTAATAGATCAGCTTGATCATCAGCTCGCCAGCAAGGCAAATGCCTAGACACTCAAATAGATAGATAGCCATCACTTTTTGTACTGCATTAGAGCAGTGGATATGATATGTAACATTTTAGATATACTCTGCATTAGAAATGTATTCAGCATATGATATTTTCAGATTATATCAAGTGTTCTCTCTTTTGATAGTTTCAACATATTTTTAGCATCTAATACACGTTTAAAATAATGCAATGAAGTTACCTTAAAAATTCAGTCTATTTGTTGAATTTTCTTTTGGTGTGTTGGATAAAAAGCCACTGAACCATACGGTGGTTCTTAACTATAATGAATAAAGAATAAAATAATGAAAACTTTATGATAATGAAAACTAAATAAAATATTCTTTTTGAAAAATCAACCAACAAAAATTAAATTTTGAAAAAAAATGTACTTTGATAATTAATTAATGATAAAGACAACAAGAAAAGAAAATAAAAAAAATTCTTGAGTTTGATGTTTCTCACTCTTTTCTTGTGTAGCACAAATATTCTTGTCTATACTAATTTCTTCACATTCCCACAGAGTCTTTTACTCCTTGCAAATCTCACAAATCTGCAATGTAAGTCTTCACAATGCCACATATAAATGAACTTAACACCATAAGATCCCTACATTATTTTCATGTTGTTCTGGGGGTGAGTATTGAGATTCTAATATTCTCCTGCTACCACTTGGGTTGGATGTAAGTCATAGCGCTTTCCTCCCCAACATAGTAGATATTATCCTCATCACCACTTGGGATGGAAATGAGTCCCAGAGCTTTCCTTCCTAGCATGACCAATATATTTTCTTGCTACCCCTTGGTTTGGTTGTGAGTCCCACCACTTTCCCCCCCAATGTAGCAGATATTTTCCTCATCACCACTTGGGTTGGATATGAGTCCCAGAGCTTTCCTTCCTAGCGCAACTGATATATTTTCTAGCAACCTCTTGGGTTGGATGTGTGTCCCAACACTTTCCTCCCCAATGTAGCAGATATTTTCCCCATCACCACGTGGGTTGGATATGAGTCCCAGAGCTTTAATTCCTAGAGTGACCGATATATTTTCCTGCTAGCCCTTGGGTTAGATTTGAATTCCAGCGCTTTCCTCCCCAAAGTTACAGATATTATCCTCGTCACCATTTGGATTGGATATGAGTCCCAAAGCTTTCTTTCCTAACGTGACTGATATATTTTCCTGCTACCCCTTAGGTTTTTTGTGAGTCCCAGTGCTTTCCTCCCCAACATAGCAAACATTTTTCTCATCACCATTGGAGTTAGATATGAGTCCCAAAGCTTTCTTTCCTAGCTTGACCGATATATTTTGCCGCTAACTTTTGGTTTGGTTATGAGTTCCAGCACTTTCCTACCCAACGTAGCAGATAATTTCCTCATCACCACTTGGATTTAATATGAGTCCCAGAGCTTTCCTTCCTAGCATGACCGATATATTTTCCCGCTACCTCTTGGGTTAAATGTGAGTCCCAATTCTTTCCTCCCCAACGTAGCAGATATTTTCCTCGTCTCCACTTAGGTTGGATATGACACCTGGAGCTTTTTTTCCTAACGTGATTGATATATTTTTTCGCTACCTCTTGGGTTGGATGCAAGTCCTAATGCCTTCCTCCTCAACGTAGCAGATACTTTCTCTTCACCACTTGGGTTGGATGTGAGTCCTAGATCTTTCCTTCCTAATGTGATGCAAATCATCGAGATAGGTATAAAAGGTATAAAACCACCTTAAATGGAGTAAGGAATCCTCTTCTTAATTCTTCAAGATAGGTTTAAGACCATGTTAAATGGAGTAAGGAATCTTTTTCTCATCTTTGGAGATGGGTATGAGACCACCTTAAGTGGAGTATGGTATACAATTCTCCACCCAAATCTTTGAGATCGGTTTAGTACCACCTTAAATGGAGTAAGGGATCCGATTCTCTTTTTGGGGTTGGAATCAAAATTTTAGTTCCCATTTTGGGGTTAGTACCTAAGTTCTGATTACTTCCTTCTGAGGTCGTACCTAAATTTCAATCCTATGTTTTGGGGTCAATATCTAAATTTTGATTCCCATTCTCCTAAACTTTTGAAATCAAAATCAAAGTTTTCCAACTTCAAATTGAAATAGAATCTTCTTATGACCGTTGTGGTCATTTTTGGAATTCCTTTCCTACTAGTCCCCAATGAGAGTTCTGAATTCTCAGTTTTGATCGAGTGTTCACTTGCTGATTCCTCACCAGAAACAACTGTCACTCAATTCTACACTTCATTCTAAGTTTGTTGACTTAGAAATTTTTGTTGGTTTTGTTGATCTTTTCGGTTAACACCAACACATGTGGTGTACTTGTCTCGCACACCACACCAATTTTGAGTCCTTTTATTGACCTCACATTTGGTTGAGGTCTAGTGTTTCCTCTTTAGTAGCCTAGGGTCTAACCATAGGACTTTCCTATTGACTATTCCTAAGGAACCAGAAAAAGAACCTCACCATTAAAAATTATAAACTCTTCTTTGCTCAACTTGAAGTTCCATATAGCAGCCCTAACCTCTAGCACTTAGTAGGTGAGGCTATGATACACCGAAAATATATAGTATTTTTATACACATTTTTATACCTATTTTTGAGATATTGTGCTTTAATGAAAATTATTTATGTGTTTTTCCTTCAAGTACAATTAAATGGATGGAAAATGCTAAAAGGAGGAAATTTGAAGCAAAAATGAAGAAAGGTGCAAATATGAACTAGGGCTCCTAAGCGCCCAAACCAATCGCTTAAGCGCTAGAGGTCTCGCGCCTAAGCACCAGGTACCCCATGCTTAAGTGTCTAGAAGTAGTTACTTAGTGATATATTTAATTTGAGAAGATTTTTTAAGATGTGTTTGAAGCAACCGTTGATAATAACGTGGGAAATAACCCATGAACATGAAAATTCATTCTATTGGCTTTTGAGGAGGCAACTTCTAGAAGATTCATTGAATGGAGACACCTTTTTGAAGAGACACCAAGGCACCCTTTAGATTTTTATAAGAGAAGACTTGGATCATCAAAGCTAACCACTAGAGGCCAGCAATCCATCAAACTTTACAACCACCAATGCCACCGCCAGCCACCTTTATTTTATTTTATTCTATTTTTGGGTTTTTATTTTTATTGTGCAAGAAGGAGGAGAATTCAAAGGAACATCAAGACATTTAGTGGGGATAACTTGAGAAAAGTTTTTTATATTTGTGTCTACACTTGGTTTTAATTTAGATTTATTGTTTATGTGCATGATTTCAACTTTTAAACTCATGTGTGGTTGTGCTTTCTCCATGGATTCTGAGCAGTTTTCTTTATCATTGTCATTAAAATGATAAGTGATTAAATACATATAAGAATTTGTGTGAAGTATTAGACTTTATTGTTGGAAGGAGTTGTGATGATTCGAGACCTTACACTTCATTTACTTCTTGATTTGTCCAACTAAGATGTTAATACCTGTTGTGAGAACATGTAAGATCCAAGATGGTATTGTCTCGGTTAAAAAATTATTTTAATCACATGTTGATTTCATGAATGAGAATGTAATTCATGGGTTTGAGAGCAAATAAATAAGGAAATAAACTTTAAAGGGTGTGAAATTAGAGGATNAATTTTTATTTAATTACAAATTTATTTTTAGAAAATTCATCTGATCATAGAGAACTCCAAAAACTAATTTTTGTAATTTTTTGGAGTTATATTTTAATTGTTAAAAATCATTTTAGTGTTGAAAATGTCATTTAACTTAGAAAATTAATTTGAGCTATCAAATGAACTCCAAACATTTTGAAATTTTTATGGGGAGTTCTCTAAACTTAAGATTATAGTGGAGATTGAAAACTAAGTTATTTAGATGTTTTTGCTTCCCAAAATTAATTTTCTTTACATTTTAGGGTTTCTAAAAATTAGGTGCATTCTTAATGACTTATATCATGAAATATTTTCTAAAGGTTTCTCTAGCCATAATAAACCTTCCAATTTTTTTTTTGGAATTTTCTAAGAAACATACTAATTATTATGATTAATGTATGAAAATAATAGACATAAACTTAAAAATATGGATCTCTGTCTAGAGATTTCCTCTGACTTTGGAAAAATCAGAAAATATTCCCTAAGATAGAGGCAACAACATGCCAAAATTTCAAGCTATGGTGAAACATCTATTTTATTTTTATTTTTGATTTTTCTACACTAAGATATGAATTTTTGAAGTTAGGGATCATTTTATGATTTATTTAATTCCCTATTTATCTATTTAAACGTGCGGCACCACCTCATCCTAGGCAGTTCCGAACGGGAACGCGACACACTCCCATTCGCTGTGCTTTCCACCTTTGCATGCCACGCGGCCCGCGTTTCACGCACCAAGAGTTCATCCGGGTAGATCTCAACCGTTAATGAGACAAACGTGTGATCGAACGACTCTCCATCATCATCCCCAAATAGGCTAAACCGAGAGCTGTCTACACTAAAACCTTAAGATCTTCCCCATTTCTCCACCACATGACCTCGGGTTTGATTCTATGGACTCTTCTATGTGTGACGACACATCCATATGGTAAACATACCATTAAATTAATTCTAATTAAATAGAGAATTAAAATAGGCTCGGGAAGAGGGGAAGTTCAATACCTTTGCTCTGAGAAGGGAAGCTTCAATCAAAGGTGCTCGGCACGTTCGTGGAGGTCTACGGAGGCTAAGGATTGAGCCTCTGGTCATGGTGAAAGGTCTTGACCAAAATTCAATTAAGTTTGGATTTGGGTGTTGGTCTTGAGGTATCTTAGAGGCTCTGTATAAGGGGGATTTGATAAGGCTTTTTCTTAGTTCAGGGTGGTTCTGGTGTGGGTGAGTTTAATTTTAATTTGGTGCACTGTGGAGGTGTAGTGGAGGATGTCCTACCTCCGGGATGGATTTGAGCTAAAAAATTGAGCTCCGACAAGGGGAATTAAAGCAATGAAGTGGTTGAGTTGCACTGTGGAGGTCTCAAGGAAGCTCAGGAAGTAATTTCAGAAAGAATCCTTAAGAAATTTTTAGCACACATTTCATGGCCATGGAGGTGGAGCTTTTATAAAAATGTCTTAGGGTGGCTCTGTGGGTCAATGCATGGGTGCAAAGTGTTGCCTATGTGGAGGGCAGAGAGGCTCTAAACTTCAAATGGGATGAGGTGGCCTCTAGGTTTGAATTGGGTTTGGATTTTTTTAGGGTGGCTCATGGTTTTGGCCCTTTTGGTGACTAGGCCGGCCGGCAAGGCTAGGGGAGGCGGTCAGGTGGTCAGGTGGTCAGGTGAGCCTGGGGAATCTGTCACAACAATTTATTTTGGCAAAAGTCCCTTAAACTTAAGAAATTTTAGAAATAATCTCATGATTTGGGGATCCTTTGGTCCATGGCTCATTTGGGTGGTTCCATGGGCTTTAGCCTGGTCGATGAGGTCCAAAATTTAGTTGTGGTGGTTTTTGGTTGGCTAATTTGGCTAGATTGGGTCAACTTTTGGTGTGGGGTCCATATTGGTCAATTTGGTTAAAGCTTGGGTTTTGGCTAGGCTAGCCATGATCTTGAGCCCAAATAATTGATCAACATTATGTAGATGATTTTAATGAATATTTTTGGTGAAATATTGAAGTAATTTTGAGTTCAATTGGAAGCTCAATTTGAAGGATGTTGAGATTTTGGTCAATTTGGTCATGTTTGACTAGACTTGGGCTTAGATTGAGATAGGCTTGGATTTTGGCTCAATTTAATTGTCCAAATGATCAAGGGAGATGTTATGAAAATTTTTCATGAATGAATGGAGTGAAAATTTTAGGGCTAAGGCAATCAATTTGGTAGAATTTTGAGACAGCCAATTTTGGGCAAAATTGTGAAATTTTGGATTTGGGTTAAAATTAAATTAAATTGAGGCTTCACCAAGGCCAATTTAAGGTCAAGTTTGATGTTTATGAATTCTATTAAGAGTTTAGGATTCAAATTGAGGCAAATTGAGTAGGGTATAGGACTCAATTTGGTGGAACCAAGTAATAGGGCCAAAGTTGGGGTTTTGACTTAGATCAAAATTGGGCTTAAAGCATGGGCCAATTAAGCTTGGATTTGGTTTAAATTGGTCATATGAAATGTGAATTTGTGTTTAGGAATGAAATTGGGGGAATTTGGGACCAAATTGATGGACATTTGAGGTGAATTTAGGAAAATTGGGCCTTTAAAGACAATTTGAGGGTTTTAGTCAAAATGGTCAAATTAGTCAAATTGAGTCATGTGGTAGTTGAGAAAAATGAAATTGTTAATATTTGGAAGGTTTTGGGAATTTTTGGGATTTTTTAGAATTTTTTAAATTTTGGGCTAAAGAGGGGCATTTAGTAATTTGGCAATTTTTTTGTTGATTTTGGGTACTTTGGATGTTTTCAAAAAGTTTGAAATGATTTTTGAAAAATTTTGGGCATTTTGGGTAAATTTTGGAATTTTGGGAAATTAAGGGTTTCAAGGGTACTTAGGTAATTTGGGAGAGTTTAGTGGAAAAAGGCCAAGTTGAGTAATTTTGATAGAATTAGGGAGCTAACCACCATAAATAAGCTATGGACCAATGAAAACCCTATTTGAGTCCTCTATGTACTGGTCTTAGCTAAACTCTGGCTTTAGGCCAGTGGGTTTAGGGGACCATCTACATGAGTCTCCCAAAGGATTAAGGGATCAAAGTCAAGAAATTTTATGTTTGTATTTGTGAGTGATTGTGAGTGAGGTGAGTGAGGTGAGTACCTTAGCTCTATACCAACACCTAGGATCAACCCTAAGGTCAAGCAATCCTATGGAAACTCTCCTTGGGCTCCCCCATAATGACCGCACCTACTAAGTGCTAGAGGTTAGGACCACTATGTGGAACTTTAAGTTGAGTAAAGAGGAGTTTGAAATTTCTAATGGTGATGTTTCCTTTTCTAGTTTTCTAGGAATATTCAACAGGAAAGTCCTATGGCTAGACCCTATGCTACTAAAGAGGAAAAACTAGACCTTAACTAAAAGTGAGGTCAACATGTTTGAAGCAACCCTTGGTAAAAATGTGGGAAATATCTCATGAACACGAAAATTCATTCAATTGGAGACAACTTCTAGAAGATTAAATGAATGGAGATATATTTTTAAGAGACACCAAGACACATTTTGGATTTTATTAAAGAAGACATGGATCATCAAGACAAGAGGCCAGCCAGGTCAGGCACCCATAAAATTTACAGCCATCATTCATCTAAGTATGCCACCGCCGCCACCGCCCTCGGCTACTTTCTTTTTATTTTATTTTAATTATTTAGTTTATATTGTGAGTGAAGAAAGAGAATTCAAAGGAACTTCAAAACATTTGGTGGAGGATTTGAGATAAGTGTTTATATTTGTGACTACACTTAGTTTTAATTTAGATTTCTTGCTTGTGTGCATGATTTCTACTCTTAAACCCAGTGTGGTTGTGTTTTCTCCATAGATTCTGAGTAGTTTTCTTTATCTTTTTTTTTTAAATGATAAGTGATTAAGTGTTGAAAGGAAGTTGTTTGAATTATTAGGCTTCAACATTGGAAGAAGTTGTGATGATTTGAAACCTTACACTTCATTTACTTTTTGATTTGACCAATTAAGATATTAATCCATGTTGTAAGAACATGGAAGATCCGAGATGGTATAATCTCAATCAACAAATGGTNGACTACACTTGATTTTAATTTAAATTTCTTGTTTGTGTGCATGATTTCTACTTTTAAACTCATGTGTGGTTGGTTGTCTCCATGGATTCTGAGTAGTTTTCTCTATCTTTTTTCTTAAAATGATAAGCAATTAAATATTTAAAGGAGGTTGTGTGAAATATTAAGCTTCAATGTTGGAAGAAGTTGTGATGATTTGAAATTTTGCATTTCATTTACTTCTTGATTTGGCCAATTGAGATGTTAATACCTGTTGTGAGAACAAATGATATTTTCTTAGTCAACAAATGGTTAGAATCACGTATTGATTTCATTAATGAGAATGTAGTTCATGAGGTACAGTGCAAATAAATAACANTAGTATTATCAAAAGTTTTTATTGACTTGCAAATCATGTTTGCATTTATTATATTTAAAAATAACAAAAAAATATAATTTTAATAATTGTATGGCTTGTTTCAATATTTTTATTGTCCATTATTTTGATTGTTTCTTTCAGATATTTTTCTAATAGTGGAGTGCTACTCCTTTTTTTTTTTTCTTTTGACAAATTATAGTTTACTTGTGATATATATGATTATACCTAGAGTGTTAACTATTGGTGCTCAGCTATTTTGTTGTGTTGCATTAAATTTTGATGGAATTATTTTTCAACCATTTAATGTAATCTTAACATTATAATTGGGATTTTCTATGAATATTCTCTTTGTCAGATATTAATAAGGTTGCAGTATATATTATTCTTTTGATTATTTTGTTATTTAGTTGTCCAAGAAGATGGGGGGAGTATTTCTTTCTCATAGGATTTCCTTTGAATCCCAAAGGATGTTTTTGGGTTGTGAATTTGAGTTTGATTGAGCTTTCTTTATGAATGCCCTTTCAATTGTTGATTTTTGGTGTTTCAGCTTTGGTTGTATTTGTTTTGATTTTGTTTTCTGTCTAGTTGGTAGTATTGGCTGATGTTGTTGTTTGGTAAGATGTTTTGATTTTGTTGCTTGTGCAGATGGTTTTGTTTTTTATGTTTGTTATAGCCTTTGAATGGTGATTGTTTTTTAGTTGTCTTTTTTATATTTGTATTTATGTTTGTTTGTTTTTTCGATAATTGGATTCTCACTTGGTTTTGTCGTTTTGTTATTTTTTTGTATTGAGCTATGTTATACTCTATCTATTTTTAACAGTGTCAACTGTTTTATGAAATCTTTTTCTGGTTTGCACAGTGATACACCTAAAATATATAATATTTTTATACACATTTTTATACCTATCTTTGATATAGTGCGCTTTAATTATTTTTTTCTTGTAGGTACAATCAAATGGATGGAAAATGCTAAAAGGAGTGAAAAATGGTCAAATTTGGAGTAAAAATGAAGAAATGTGCAAAAATGGTTAAACTGGAGCGGCTAAGCGCCCAGATTCGTGCCTAAGCACCAGAGGCTCCTAAGCACCAGGTACCCCAAGCTTACGCGCCAAAGTTAGTTTTTTGAAGAAATATTAATTGGAGCGGAATTTTGAAGTGGTGTTTGAAGCAACCCTTGATAAAAGCGTGGGAAACAGACAATGAACATGAAAATTTATTCAATTGGCTTATGAGAAGACAACTTCTAAAAGGTTCATTGAATGGAGACACCTTCTTGAAGAGACACCAAGGCACCCATTGGATTTTTATAAGAAAAGACTTAGATTTTTCAGGAGATGAGGTCAGCAACCACCCACCAAAAGTTCACATATATGTCGCTGCCGACCTTATTTTATTTTATTTTATTTTGAGTGTTAGTTTGTATTGTGAGAGATGGATGAGAATTTAAAGGAAGTTCAAGACATTTGTGAATATAAATTGAGATAAGTATTTACCTTTCTGACTACACTTGGTTTTTAATTTAGATTTCTTGTTTTTGCGCATGATTCAACTTTTAAACTCTTGTGTGGTTGTATTTTCTCCATGAATTAAGAGTATTTTTTTATATTTTTCCTTAAAATGATAAGTGATTAAATGGTTAAAANTCGATTTTAATTTAGATTTCTTATTTGTGTGCATGGTTTCTACTTTTAAACTCATGTGTGGTTGTGTTTTCTTCATGAATTCTAAGTAATTTTCTTTATATTTTTCCTTAAATGATAAATGATTAAATATCTAAAGGAAGTTGTGTGAAGTATTAAACTTCAATGTTGGAAGAAGTTGTGATGATTTGAAATATTGCACTTCATTTACTTCTTGTTTTGGCCAATTAAGATGTTAATACCTATTGTGAGAACAGGTAAGATCCGAGATGAGATTGTCTCAGTCAAAAAATGGTTATAATCACATATTGATTTCATGAATGAGGCTAAAGTTCACGGGGTTGAGTGCAATAAATATGAAAATATATTTTACAGGGTGTAGAATTAAAGGATNAGTATTAGACTTCAATGTTGGAAGAAGTTGTGATGATTCAAGACTTTGCACTTCATTTACTTTTTGATTTGGTCAATTAAGATATTAATATTAGTTGTGAGAACATGTAAGATTTGAGATGGTATTGTCTCAGTCAACAAATGGTTAAAATCACATATTGATTTCATGAATGAGAATGCAATTCGTGGGGTTGAGTGTAAATAAATAAGGAAATTTATTTTAAAGGGTATAGAATTAGAGGACCTTAGAAGTGACAGAAAGCCCTAGGTGGAGGGAGAAGAGGGAACTCTAGAGTGAGAGCTGGTATCTTCCCTACCTAATCAGTCTTCAAGACTATTCAAAATATNATGGTTGGAATCACATATTGATTTCATGAATGAGAATGTAGTTCATGGGGTTAAGTGCAAATAAATAAGGAATTATAGGACTTTTGAGTGACAGGCTAAAGCCCCCAATTTGATTTATAGTTTTAGGTTTTGATACGAGATGTTAGCCCCTAGTTGGAGGGAGAAGAGGGAATTCTAGAGTGAGAGCTAGTATTTTATATGCCTAACTGGTCTTCAAAGCTATTAAGACTATAGATTAGCCAATATTATTTTTAGCATCTCTAGTAAGGGTAAAGAATATTATTGCTCCTATTTGGTACTNAAAGCCCCCAATTTGATTTATAGTTTTAGGTTTTGATACGAGATGTTAGCCCCCAGGTGGAGGGAGAAGGGGGAACTCTAAAGTGAGAGCTGGTATCTTATTTACTTAACTAGTCTTCAAGACTATTCAAACTATAGATTAGTCAATGTTCTCTATAGCATCTCTAGTAAGGGTAAAGAATATTATTGCTCCTATTTGACACAACACATTTAGAATACTTCAACGACACAATTTCTATACTTATTACTCATTCATGATAAGGAAAAATATATTTTATTTATATAGTTTTCACCTTGCAAGTATTTAGTTAAGTTAATTAGTTGCTTATTTTATTTTCATATATCAAAAATTACAAAAAAGAATTGAACTTTCATTCCTATTATAGCATCTTGAATTTAAGTAAGAATATTTTGCTAAGTAGAATTTTGTTATCTAATTTCTCCAATTTTATAAAGTTCATACTGCCTACTTTCCTTGTGGGTTCGATATTCGGAGCTTTATCAAAAAAGTCCTATATTACTTGATAACGATACGTATACTTGTGTACTATCTCATATTTAAATATTATAAATGTATTCTTGTTTTCTTCACAGTGAATGATTTACCTAGTTTTTGTTTTGGATCAAGTTTTTGGCTTTGTTGCAAATTGAGAATCACTCTTAAGGAAATTAAACATATAATCGCATACATAACATTTTACATCTATATAAAAAGTCAGGATCAGCAAGCCTCTCCCACATTTTATTCTACTCATCCTCCTCACGACGCTATTTCTTCACACTGAGAGTAGCCAACATTTTCTCATTGTTGACCAACCTAGGAGACGGATATGATCCCTTCTCCATCTAGACGTCTGGAAATTTGAACGATTACAAGGGAAGAGCAAACACAGGAATACCTTAGATATCTCGTCACGCCAGTCATGGGCACGAAAATCTAAGGAGACTAATAATTGCATTAAATTATTATTATTAAGATTAGAGTTATTAATTTAATTTTTTTTTTCGTATCAGAGTTGTCGCTATCAAAGAGCAGGAAAATCGGGTAACTGAATATGTATATCAAAAAGTGCTTCATTGACCTTAAAGAAATTTGACGGTCATGAGAAGAAAATGACAAAGGATCGACAAAAAAACTTAGAAACAATCAGCCGATTAAAGGTAGTTGACCGACCACCTCCTCTAATGATCGACCACCTATTCCATTGCCAACTGACTGATCACCTCCTTCAATTGTTGATCGATCGACCTCCTCCTCCAATGGTTGATCTGTCGGTCATCTCCTCCAATGGCCAATCACCTTATCTAACCAGTTGATAGGAGGGCTATCAAAAGCCCGAACATCAAGCTATTGATTGATGGGCTTCCAAGCTACAGGCTCGAACACACAAAAAGGCTAGAATGCCCTGCGTTAAATTGATGATCATGTTTTTTTTTCTATCCTTATATCCTCTATAAATAGGATGATCCTTTCATAATTTGGGATTTCTTTATCCCCCTAGATGTGATTAACTATTGGATAAAATAAAATGAGCTAAGGAGCCTGAGAACACTCCTATTCACCCTTATGGGGCAACTCTTGTTGGTCACTCTCTCTCCTCTCTTTCCCTCCATATCGGTTTCAGTCTCTTGATTTGCAACACTCTATCCTTGGGTGTGATTCATAATAAAAATTTGGATCCCAGGAACACTCATCTTTGCTCTTATGAGGCAAATCTTTTTGTCGCTCTCTCTCCTCTATGTTTCTCCCTCCTAGTTCTTAAAGCTCTATCTCTTGGGTGTGATTGAAAAGAAAAATCTGAATTCAACCCACACATAGGGCTGTCAATTTGGCTCACTGTTCGCGAACAGCTCGTGTTCGGCCCATTAAGCATCTCGTGTTTGGCTCGTTCATTAAGCCTAACGTGTCAAACATGAACAAATTTTTAAGCTCGAAATGTAAACGAGCCGAACATGAACAACGATCTGTTCGCTCGTGTTTGGCTCGAATTGGCTTGATAATAAATAAATACATAACAAATATTCATTATATTAAATATTATAAATTATAATTAATTAAAC
>JXCR01107079.1:0-30710 GCA_002079205.1 Phalaenopsis hybrid cultivar | reverse complement strand
TATTTGGCACTATAGCGCCAATAACTAAATTTTCTAGAAGATACATTGACTTTAGCCAAATTTTGAAGAGGTGCTTGAAGCAACCCTTGGTTATTTTCAGAGATCTATTAATAGGGCCAAAATTTGAAGAACAGGAGGCTTTAGCATGAGTTTTAGTGTGGCATGTGTATGTGTGTGTGTGTGTTTGGTTATTTTCAGAGAACCAAATATTACTCCACTTTGCACCTATACTGAAGTCCCTCCAGTCACCTCAAGGGCAGAAGCTCCAATGAAAGCTTCCATTGGTGAGTCAACGTTGACAAATGTTTAACTTGTTTAAGAAAGCAAAGAGTCAACATAGTAAAAGAAGTTAACCAGAATGAACCATTTCAACTAACCCAAGTATTTGTCCATTTCCAACCAAAAACTCTCACCATGTCTAAATTGAGCACTAGCCAACTGTCTCATTAAGTCTAAATTCAAAACCACAGCCGGTGCAAACGTGTCCACGAGGACTAGTGCTAGAACAAAACCTTGCTCTTGGGGAACTCCAATAGTTTCACCCAGAGGTGGCACTGGATGCAAGATATATTCAGCTGGAAGATTAAGGGCCACCAAAGGGGCTGCATTTGGTGCAGCAACGGGTGACCCATCCTTTCTACCTCCCTCTATCTGGAGGGTCAATGAATCAAAAGATCTAAACTTCTCACTATTCACATTTTACCTCATGTAATTTGAGGCGATTTGTTTCTTTTGCCTTATCCGTTCAAGTCGTGCCTTTGTCTCCAACCTTTTAGCCGCCATAGGCTTCTTCTAGGCCTTAAACTAACTTTNTCACTATTCACATTTTACCTCATGTAATTTGAGGCGATTTGTTTCTTTTGCCTTATCCGTTCAAGTCGTGCCCTCCAACCTCTTAGCCGCCATAGGCTTCTTCTAGGCCTTAAACTAACTTCCTTTGATGGCCTCCTTCAACATATCTTTGATGAGATCATCCAATAGTGACTTTTTTCCACTCTTCGTTGATTCTCCCTCGAAACTAGTCGACCGAACCTACACTCTGTTAGAAAATGTGCATGGCAAACACATCTTCTGTCCTATTTATAGAAGGCTACAGACAAGAAAATTCTAGGAGTTCCATTATCAAAGCACTGAATTTGACATTAATAAATTTACTTTTTATCTTATATNAATTAAATCAGATATGTAATTGGAATAATCAGGACAATTTTAATGTTTGACTTTTTTTTCCTCATAGTTTTAACTTCAACCCATAGAATGAGGAGAAGGATTTATTAGAAGAGCTAATTATTCAAATGGAGAGTCAGCTAGAAAGTCAAGGGGTTGCAATAAAGAATATATAAAACCAACTGGGTTAGGTTATTAATTCAATTAACACTTATCCTTCAGAGATTTTCCTTAGTGACCCTAAGATAGGCTTTTAGACAAAGAATGATGAGCAAGATAAAGTTATTCAACTGAGAGATGGGAGAGAATTGGAGGATATAGTTCGAATAAATGCTGAGTTGAGGAAAGAGGAAAAGGAGATTGAAATACCAATGAAGGAAAGTCATATGGAGTTAGAAAAACCTACTCCATCAACCAAGATAAATATTGAAAGACAACATCCACTATTTCCTCAGAGAATATTGATACAAAAATTAGACCGAAAATTCTCAAGATTTATAGAAAAATTCGGGAAATTAATTATAAATATTCTATTTGCCAAAGCATAAAACAAATGCCAAGTTATGTGAAGTTTAAGAAAGAGGTTCTTAATGAAAAAAGGAAGTTTAAGGATAATTCAATATCTAACTTTATGAATAAGATAATTGAGCCAATAATATATCCTATAGTAGTATCTGAAGCGGAAGAATTAGAAGATCAGTTGAGACAGAAGAGTAACCTAGTAGAATTTGATTCACAATCTAAATCATTTAGAGAGAATCCGATCAAAAATTGGGAAATCCATTGGAAGAATATTGAATCTAAAAAAAAATATATGAGGAATAATAATCTGAATCAATCTCAAAAGGAAGAGCTGAAAGAAAAACTAAAATTCAATGATTTAGTAGAAATCCTTAGATCTGGTAAAGATTGGTAGATTGATCAAGGATTACTTAAATGTAATTTTGATCCAGGAGGAATCATTTTTTGGGTTGGCGACGTTAAACCAAGTGTTGTATGGGAGGCAACCAATAGTTATCAGTGTGATTTAATTTAAATTTTTTGAGGTTTGTTGTGTTTGTTTTAGTGTGGATTGATCAGTTTGATTGATGTTGGTGGATGTTTGGATTGCTAGTAAATTGATTTGATCTTTAAGTGCCATTACAGATTGATCTGTTTGATTGATTTGGGTGAATATTTTGATTGTTAGTGGTTTGATTTGATCTGTATGTGTCATGAGAGAGGTGATTCATTAAATTTTTATTATGACTAGACTTGTATATGTTTTCTTATAGTAGTTGGATCAACGAGTCCTCTATGACTTAGGTTTCAGCCAAATTTAAGTTTTACAGGTGGCATCTTGAAATTTGACAGTGAAAAATCGATCTCAATTTTTTTACTTCGTTTCTCTAACCTTGTTTTCATTTGTTAAGAGTCATGAATCCATTTGACGAACTAGTGGATGATCTTACACTATCCTTATAACTGTTAGAGATGCTTATTTTAAAGGATATGGTGATGTCTGGGGTTGGTGCGCGTGATCCAATACATCAGGGATAATTGTATCTAGGAGATTAGACTTTATATAAACATTTTAAAGTACCCAATATACCATTCTACTGGTTCCATTATAAATTGGAAGTAATGTAGTAAGATGCGATGAGTTAAAGGAAAAATTAACCTCATTTATCATGTATGTTTGTGTTTGTGTTTGCGTTATAACAATATAAAGAACTTGGAGAACACTTAAAATTATATTCCAATGTTGATTCCTGTCATGCTTGTTTGACCTTTCTTTAGTTTAATTTTATTATGGCATATTTATTTTATATTTACTTTATATTACAAATTGTTCTGTCCTAATGAATACTTTATATGTTTCTGATAGATATTTGTGGTAGATAGAATTTATGAACTTTTTTTTTCCTCCTTATATTTTCTTTATTGAATGTTATTCATGTTAAAAATAAAGTTTGGGGGAAGAAAAAAAACTAAATTTCAAAATTAGAATTCTTCTTTTTTTTGTTTAATATTATTACAACATGTTTTAGGTTAGATTTACTTTCTCGCGCAATTACTTTATCTTGATTATGCATGTATATGAATTTAATAGGATGTTGTAGTAGTTGTTAGATTTAGCTTTTACTTTTCATCCTGCTACATTGTATGAAATTGATTCTAAAATATTTAAAAATTCAAGTTTGGGAGGAGGAAGAATATTCTTTCAAACTTATCTTTACTTGTCCACAGTAGCATATATTTATTTTGATATCATTTTTAAAATGACATGTGGTATGTGGTGTTATCATTAGGTTACTATATCTTTGATTTTAGAAATGTTAGAAAAAAACTTAGTTTGGATCCTATGTGATGAAACTGTTCTACAGTTAAGATGTTTTGTAAGAAACATTAGGAAAAATGATTTTGCTATTTTTGGTAGAAAGGAGTTGAATATTTGAAAGGCTAAGATTCTTAGATTTACACTTAATAAGAATTGAGCCTTTATTAAAGCCTTTTTCAAACTAATACTTAAACTTTTAAAAAGTGAGGGAAAGTTCTGAGTTTTGAATTTTAGAAAGAGGTTAGTAAAATTCAAAATTATTAAAGGCCTATCCATATATGGTAATCCTCACGCAAAAAAAAAGGATTTAAAATGATCCTGAAAGAAAATAAAATAAAAAGAAAAGTAAATAGAATATATGTGAGGAAAAGCTTGAGAAGAATCCTAATCAAAAATTGGTTTCACTTGAATCTTTTTAAATAAAAAGACTTAGAAACAATCCTAAGCTTATTCTTATTTTAAAAAAAGTATTAGTTAAATTGGTAAGATAAGTTGCTTAAATTCTATTTTTAAACATTCTGTGAATCTTTAGTTTGACAAAATCCAATAACTTTTGAAGAAAATAGAAAACCAGGATTTCTAAGTTAAATATGTGATATTCTTACACCCTAGTCCTTGGTTGATTTACAAGATTTTCTCCTAAGTTACACTATAACATTTCTGAGACAAAAATATAGGAAACTCTACTGAAATCCACTACCTCAAATCAATAAATTTGGTCTTTAATGTTATAGTGTTACTTGAGGACAAGTAACATTTAAGTTTGAGGGTATTGATCTACCATAAATTTATCTATTTTTAGTGTACATTTCATGTTCATTTTAAGCATATTTTTTATGATATCACACTTTAAAGGAAGGTATTTTGCATGTTTTTTGTTTTAGGTACATTGAATAATCATTTAGAGAAAATGAGGAAAAAATAGAGCAAAAATGGGCTACTTTGTATGACGCCACCTGACAAGCGTATTTGGCACTATAGCGCCAATAACTAAATTTTCTAGAAGATACATTGACTTTAGCCAAATTTTGAAGAGGTGCTTGAAGCAACCCTTGGTTATTTTCAGAGATCTATTAATAGGGCCAAAATTTGAAGAACAGGAGGCTTTAGCATGAGTTTTAGTGTGGCATGTGTATGTGTGTGTGTGTGTTTGGTTATTTTCAGAGAACCAAATATTACTCCACTTTGCACCTATACTGAAGTCCCTCCAGTCACCTCAAGGGCAGAAGCTCCAATGAAAGCTTCCATTGGTGAGTCAACGTTGACAAATGTTTAACTTGTTTAAGAAAGCAAAGAGTCAACATAGTAAAAGAAGTTAACCAGAATGAACCATTTCAACTAACCCAAGTATTTGTCCATTTCCAACCAAAAACTCTCACCATGTCTAAATTGAGCACTAGCCAACTGTCTCATTAAGTCTAAATTCAAAACCACAGCCGGTGCAAACGTGTCCACGAGGACTAGTGCTAGAACAAAACCTTGCTCTTGGGGAACTCCAATAGTTTCACCCAGAGGTGGCACTGGATGCAAGATATATTCAGCTGGAAGATTAAGGGCCACCAAAGGGGCTGCATTTGGTGCAGCAACGGGTGACCCATCCTTTCTACCTCCCTCTATCTGGAGGGTCAATGAATCAAAAGATCTAAACTTCTCACTATTCACATTTTACCTCATGTAATTTGAGGCGATTTGTTTCTTTTGCCTTATCCGTTCAAGTCGTGCCCTCCAACCTCTTAGCCGCCATAGGCTTCTTCTAGGCCTTAAACTAACTTCCTTTGATGGCCTCCTTCAACATATCTTTGATGAGATCATCCAATAGTGACTTTTTTCCACTCTTCGTTGATTCTCCCTCGAAACTAGTCGACCGAACCTACACTCTGTTAGAAAATGTGCATGGCAAACACATCTTCTGTCCTATTTATAGAAGGCTACAGACATGAAAATTCTAGGAGTTCCATTATCAAAGCACTAAATTTGACATTAATAAATTTACTTTTTATCTTATATCTCTTGCTCTTATTGGAGCACAATTTTTGAAAAGCAATAGAATTCAAAAAATCAAAATATGTACACCTAAAATATGTAAACACAAGTCTCAAAGAGAAATTATGGACTTGAAGACAAGTGTGGTCAAAGATGGCTAACCAGAAGTCAATGGCCATATCAATTGAACTAATGTAATCAGATGCCCAACCTTAGGCCCCATAAAAAAATGCATAAGACCTAACAAATGATAGCCTCTCAGGACAAAGATAGAGACATACTGAACCAAGAAAGAGGATTTGCCAAGTATCTCATAATTACACCACAAATCATCTTAGAAAAAACTTCAAACCCATAAAAATCAAGTACCAACACAAATCCTCATAGTAGCTTTCTTGTTGAAGCGGTGGAGCTACCTCTTGGATTATGGTAAAGTGTCCTCTATTCAATAACCTGGCCTCATTTTTATAATTGGGATCTCACTTTAAAAGGACAGTGACTAATAGTCAGACCAAGGGAGCCAACCGACTGAATGCTCCTATCATGGCTGAGCGAAGACCCTCAGCATGGCTGACCAAAGGCCCTCAATCAGGCTTACGGAAGACCCTCAACTAGGCTGACCAAAGCCCTCAACCAAGTTGACACTGTGCTCTAATTCAATTAGTCCAATCAGTCAAATCTGGCCAACCCAAAGGCTCTAGGTCCTAGCCGACCGAAAGAAGAGGTAGCCAAGCTAGAGAACTTTTATATTTTTATGTGTCCATTCATTTATTTCTGAAAAAAAGTACTCTATGACGTTTTCATTCATGCAACGAGCAAGTAAGTAATTGTATACGCCTTAACTATACAAATAGGTGGCATTTCAACAGTAAAGGACTAGTGAACTATTCAGACTAATGCAGACTCTCTCTCTCTCTACCTCTATTTTTCTTAGTGTGCTTCATAGGACAATCTCGAATTCACACTAAAGATTCTGACATATATCATGATCAGATTCTTCGCAAGATAACTGATTTTACTTCTTTTCCCCCAAACTTACTACACTAAAAAGTACTGCTACAGATTGACATTAGAGCAAGCAATGCAAATTTCAATTATATTTCAATATTCATTTAAAAAATTAATGGCTAGATTTTTAAACGAAAGCTCATAAAACATAATTTTAGCAAGATATCAAGCCTGAAAAAAAAAGCCATTAAAATAATCAAAAATGTTTTTTTTTTTTTTCTTTTCTCAATCGAGTAATTTAAAATGCACGGTCGATGATGCGATGCCGACGTTGCAACTTCTTTCCACTCAAAATTGACCTTTCTAAAAACTAAGTTTTTTGATTCGATAATTCCTTCCGGGTGAAGATCTGCTTTGTAACCTTAATTCATATAGTTTTACTTTTTTATATTGGATCGATGTATAGAGTGCCGACACAAAATTACGCGGCGCTGCATATATAGTAGAGGTTATATTCATGTTATATCCGCGTTATATCATCTGTAACCTTCATATAATCTACTTGTAACCTACCTGAACTTATAAATAAGTTCCGCGCTTCTGTTTTCACATATGTGTAAGTACCTGTTTGTTACATGGAAGTTATATGGATGTTACAAGAGATATAACGCGAATACAATACGGATATAACGCCCATATAACCTCCATTATGCAAGCAGCGCTGCGTATGTCTTACGTACGCAAATTCGGAAAGGGTTCAGAAATTCTTACATCTAAAATCTTCTTTTTTTTTTTCTAATATAACAATTTCTTGCATGCTCAAGCTTACAGCAACATAAATTTATTAGATTTACTGCACCAATTAAATACATATGTGCAGTAAAACAGGAATCCATAACAAAAACCAATTGACAAAATTCCATGACGAATTTTTCTTGATGATTTCTTATAAACAATGAAGATGATAATAAGAAAAGGCTAACTACCAACAAAGTGATACTCTGCCAATCATCAAAAGATTTGTCAAGAAAATGTTTTGTACCACTTTTATTTTTTTCTTCTAATTTTTCCTGTTTTGTTTTATTTTCTTTTTTACCTAAAATAAAATTTAATTGCTTTGTTGTAATATTAATTAATTTTTATTAAAAATAATCAAAATAATTTTTAAATGTTCTAATTTTTTTATACTTTTTAAAAGAGATGCATAAGAATACGAATGGTTAGGTGGGNTTGCTTTGTTGTAATATTAATTAATTTTTATTAAAAATAATCAAAATAATTTTTAAATGTTCTAATTTTTTTTAACTTTTTAAAAGAGATGCATAAGAATAAGAATGATTAGGTGGGCGAGTGGCTTTACACTTGGAGACAGTTAAGTGTTGCTCAGATGAGAATGATTAGGTGGATGAGTGGCTTTACACTTAGAGACAAAAACGAAATGAATATATCCGTGATAGGGTTGGTGTAGCTCCTGTGACGGACAAAATTAGAGAAAGAAGTCTTAGATGGTTTGGTCACATTAAACTTCAACCATTTGATGATCCGGTTAGGAGAGTAGATGTTTTAGATTCGACTTGTGTTAAGAAAGGCGNAATTAGAGAAAGAAGTCTTAGATGGTTTGGTCACATTAAACGTCAACCATTTGATGATCCGGTTAGGAGAGTGGATGTTTTAGATTCGACTTGTGTTAAGAAAGGCAGAGGTAGACCCAGGAAAACTTGGGCTTATTGTATAAAATATGATCTTAATTTACTATAACTAGATTAAAATATGACACTAAATAGGACGCACTGGAGANACCCAGGAAAACTTGGGCTTATTGTATAAAATATGATCTTAATTTACTATAACTAGATTAAAATATGACACTGAATAGGACGCACTGGAGAAAAAGGATTCATGTAGCCGACCACAAGTAGTGGGATTAAGGCTTTGTTTGTTGTTGTTGTTGTGATATTTTGTACTTTTTAAAAATAAATTATTTTTTTAAATAAAGGTTAAAATAATAAAAAAGTAAAGTTAATAAATATTTTATTTAAAAAACNTTGGGCTTATTGTATAAAATATGATCTTAATTTACTATAACTAGATTAAAATATGACACTAAATAGGACGCAAAAGGATTCATGTAGCCGACCACACGCAGTGGGATTAAGGCTTTGTTGCTGTTGTTGTTGTTGTGATATTTTTGTACTTTTTAAAAATAAACTATTTTCTTAAATAAAGGTTAAAATAATAAAAAAAAGTAAAGTTAATAAATATTTTATTTAAAAAAACAAAATATATATAACACAAAAATGTCATAACTTAAAGCTTCACAACAAGGAAGCAAAGTTTTTCCTTATTATTATTCTGTCTGTCTGGACTCCTGAACATCCAAAGAGCCACAATGTCTCCCTCGTTTAATCCACTGAAAACTCGCAGCAGCTCCATCTCACTCCCCTCAAAGAAAGTGGCCAACTCTCTACCAACCAATAACTTCAGCTGCAGCTCCACCCTCCACCCACCTTGGACGAACACCGACACATTCAGCCCTTCCTCCATTCCACCACCACTTGCTGATGAATTCGCTTCCTGCTCTGTTTTACTCCTTCCCTTCCCTTTTTCCTTAATGTTGCTATGCATTGTTGCTTTTGATGCCTCCTCTAATGTGAGGTAAGGAGCCAGGAAAAGCTGAACATGCGCCTTGTCCAGCCAGAACCGTGTTTGTTGCTTTGACAGGTCAGAAGCTTCTATTCTCTTCAACAGGAAAGGCCGGAGTCCGACTGCATGCTTCACATTAAGCACATTTTGAGCCCAAAATGGTAACTGATTAACCTGCATTGTTGTCTTTTTAGTCTCTTACAACATGCATTATGGTCATGCACTTATATACAATGGACAGGAAGCACGGTTCATAAGTAAATTAATAAGAAGCTTCTAAAGTAATTTGTTTAAATTCATAGAACTAAGGTAAACAGATTATATAGTTACATTGAGAGAAGTATAAGAATCTTTATTACTTGGGCCTTTATTTACGGAAAAAATATTACATCTGTATTACGCATGTAGAGTAACGTGCGTAGCCAATGAAATAACTCCACGACACCCTGCACGACAGAGAGAAAAAAACGGCGCAGTAACACGGGGAATATTCCTCCCCGTGTTATTCATGTGTTATTGTGTGTTATTTATGTGTTATTGTGCCTGAGAATATTCTTGGTGTTATAATAACACAATAACACATCAATAACACATCAATAACACATGAATAACATAGAATAACACATGAATAACACGGGGGAGAATATTCCCCCATGTTACTGCGCCGTTTTTTTCTCTGTCGGAAATATTCCACGTGTTATTCATGTGTTATTGAGTCCTGAGAATATTCATGGTGTTATAATAACACCATAACATATCAATAACGCATGAATAACACGCAATAACACATGAATAAGACAGGAGGGAATATTCCCCGTGTTACTGCGCCGTTTTTTTTTTCCCTGTCACGTGAGATATCGTGGTGTAATTTCATTGGTTGCGCACGTTACTTCTACATGCGTAGTACTGATGTAATATTTTTTCTTATGTACGGCAGCCAGCAGTTTACTTGGATGGGAGTATTAAGTTTTCGAAGTTAATAGAATAAATGAATTATCTGTTTTTGTTAAGATATTGTCGATGATATGTGTCAGTCTTAAGCCAACATTTCAATAAAGCCAGTAGCTAAGCTATAAATGATTTCCAAAGTAAAATTTGTAACTTACATGAAAGCTTGTGAAGCAAATAGAAAATATTCAGTGGAACAATTTCATTAATTGGCAATGAAGTGCTTGTTTAAAACATGTATTATAAGGTTCGGGCTTCTTCTTGGGAAACATGTTTTTCTTTGCATTTATAAAATGGTCAAACTCTGCTGTTAATGACAATGGGATATATATTAAGATAACTATTTTAGAACATGATATCATAGCAATTTTCTCTAATTTTAACCTTTTATTTTAAGCCATGTGATTAAATTCTAGAAGCCAAAAATTGATCAATAAGGAACGAGCCAATTGATAAAAAAATTGATCTATTTTATCTATTAGACCTCATTTAAAACCAATTATGTGGATAAGTAGTTAAAAATTGGATTGAACTAGTCAAAGGACAAAATACACTCTTGACATGGGCAAACTAGTTAGTTTGCTTGATTTTTAAAATCATGACTAAAACTATTTTTAATTGTTGCTTTCGGTTTAGTTGGTATAAATATCATTTATATGACATAAAGCTCCATTTCATGCAACAACAATACTTATAAAATCATAATAAATAAGTGATTCTAGTACATAAAAATAGGCCTAACATAAAATCCCTTAAATAAATAGTGAGGGGAAGAGCTCCCATTGATAACAAGTAATAGGACTCTTAAGTCTTAACTGAAGGAGTTCTTATCCTTCGTGTCTATTCAATTAACTGCTTAATAGGACTCTTAAGTCTTAACTGAAGGAGTTCTTATCCTTCGTGTCTATTCAATTAACTGCTATTATTATTATTATTATTATTATTATTATTATTATTATTATTATTATTATTATTATTATTCATGAATGGACTTGAAAGTTTTGGCTATTCAGAGGTTGTATATATATATATTATTCTTAATTATTAACAAATAATTTTCAAATCAAATTTTAAAAATTTTCAGATATCAATATTAAGAATTACAACCTCAATTTTATATTTTAGACAAGTAATGCTAATGTGGTTACTAATGCTTCAAGTATAAACTCCACTACTGTGGTAGCTTCTATGATTACACCTAGTATGGCTTTAATTTGAGTGAAGGAGAGGTTGGACTTAAGAATTATTAGTTCAATTGTTGTGGATAGAGAAGTGCCATCAAAAATGATTTATTTATGTTTTTTAATGTAAGAGAATTTATGGGGCTCTCAATTCAAACGATAACTAGATACTGCTAGATTCAAACTAGAATGAGATTTGAACTACAAGTGGATGTCTAGGTTGTATTGACTTTTTGAAGTCAGAATTGGGTTTTTATTAATGGCAATCTAATGAGAAAGATATTATATGAAAATCATTATTCTATATTTATATATTATTTCTAATAAATAAAATGATGTACCCCAATTCAAAGATGACATTTTGGTGACTTGGTTTGAACCTTCTTTTTTTTTAAGATGAGAGACCTAATAGATGATAAAGGTTGAGCATCATAGGCCAAGTTGTTTATTACAACGTATGCAAATTTTGTAGTGAAAGTGAAATGAGGTTAAAAAGAATTGTTTTTTCTCAAATCCGAATAAGTGCATGATATAATATAGATTTTGATTGATCAATTGACAAAGAAAATATTTGTCATTCAAATGATGTTGATAGTTTCAATTTAGAGGTAGGCATAAAAGTAAATGTGTAAGTTTATCAAAAATGTAAGGACTACCAATTGCTACTATTCTTATTTTTTCCTGTGATGATGAATTTACTTCTCGATTATAATGAGATATTTAGGTGGCTCTATTGACTAAGTTGAACTTATCGATTTCATATTATCTACTGATAGATAGTTAATCTGTGTGGATTATTCAAGTGCTTGACAATTTGCTCCAACTTTGAGTACATCAGTTTGGAGAGAGTTAAAAGGATCATACACCTAAAATTGAGTTTGTCTAAAATAACTTTTAGTTGAATTCGGCATAACATTTCATGAGGTATTATATGGTAGAAATGCAAAACACACTTGTCATGGATAGGTGGGTGAGAGAAGATATTAATTTCTTTATTTTTTTTCACACTTTTCTTCTTTATTTTATTTCTGGTTTTTATAGAATTAATATAACTTGAATGTAAATATTTTGAATAATGTTGCACAAAATTCACTTTTCATCCACTAATACTTACAATGTGCCAAAATTTTAAATGAAACATAATCTAGTCCATTCTATGTAATATTGTAACAAAGCTTATGTAATTATAAATACTAATGCCAATGTTCTTTATTAAGTACATTGATTTTGCATTCTGTTGTTATAGAACTCCCCTAATTTGAAATAAAAAATATTATCAAAGAGTTGCAAGCTTTTTGGAATGCAAAAATGATTTAAAAGTTTCTATCTATACAATTTAACATCTTCTATTAAAATAGATCTTATTAATCTTTCCAAATAATAATTACCATTGAAAAAATAAAAAATACTTTTGAACCTTCGAAAGGAGATGCAGATAATTTTTTAAAGTAAGTGGAAATAGAAATATTAGTATCAAGTAACTTGGTGATAGTAAGAATGTGAAACCTAATTCTAATGTGTAAAGGGTGAGAAATTTAAAAGATTCAAACTATGGAGATGGTAGTAGTTCTAAATATTGGAATTGTTACTAAAACTAAGCTGATTTTCTTGAATTGATGGATAGTTTTTTTTTTTTTAGATGAAACAATTTAATCCTGATAAAGTAGTTAGTAATTAAAAATTAATATGCTAAAATTTTAATTAATATGATTTCATATGTGTAATCATAATTTTTCTATTTGTTTAAGTTTTCATATTTCTCATGTAAAGCCTTTTTTCAATTACTTTATAATACAATATCCAAATTTTAGTGATTTATAATATATAATTCTTTGTCTCTTTATAGAATTTATTTTTTAAAGGATTTCAAATTTCATAGGAATAAGATATATAATGTAACAAAAGCCAATATTTAGTAAATTTAATATTTATAAAAGATTTAGTCATTTGCCTTTTCATCTTCCATTACATTAATTCTTATCAATGGTGAATCTCTAATCTTATATTTTCTCACTTTACGTGCTTTATTGGCTTATTATTCTCTACTTTATCCTAGTTAGGCTTATTGTTTATCTCTCGTTCTTGTATTTTAGTGTCAATGAGCTTTAGTATAATCTTTATCACCCTGAAACCTCTAAATGTTGTCAGGAAATCAAGAAAAACTAATAACATAGCTTGACATGTAATCAATCATGGATTGTTAATAATATTAAAGCAAGAATAGTGATAATAAAGCAAGTTATTCTTAAATTTTCTAGACCTAAGAAAATAATAGAAATATTTTAAGAAAATAAAGTATCCTATTCATTCAACACTCGTCGAGGAATAAAAAGCATTAGTGTTTTTTAAGATTCATTAATTTGATATCCTTATATTGTATTAGAATAATATATTTTAATGACCAAGTAATATTAACATTTTTATGTTTCAATCGAAATCATGTTAGGTTATAACTGGGATTAAAGAAGCATGATTGAGCTAAGTGAACTACTTAAAACCACTTAGATGGCATTTTTTTAATGGTTGTCAAAATAAAGGTTTTGGTAAAATGTGGTTTTAGAGAGGAAAATGTGAATTTTTCCCCCGTTTTTAATAATTTACTTTGATGAGCTATCATGGTCAAATCTTTAGTCAAATAGGGAGTGGCCATGTGGATTGCCAAAATTTTGAGCTTGACATGTGGGCTTTGAGCTTTGGGTAGCTTTGAATGGAAAGGTGGGAGGTGATTAGGCTTGTTGAGCTTGGGCTTGATAAGTAAATAAGTTAGTCATGGTGCTTAATTTGTCTTACTGACTTACACTTACTCCAAAACAAGTCGTAGAGAAGAATTCCTAAATCCATTTAAGAAGACCTTGCACCTAAACCTCAACAAAGAATTTATTTATGAATTTAGGGAGGAGCATGCAAAATGGTGCAGTCTTATAGAATGAAACCACATAGAACTAGGAGTTTTCTAGAGAAACCTTAACTAGTTAATAAGGTACAACACTATTAAGAGACTAAAAAGATTCAACCAAGCTAGGTTCAGAAAGAAATTTATTAGATACAAATTTGAATTTTTAAAATTTGAATTTTTTTTTATTTTTATTTTTTTATATTTTTTTATTTGTTCATTTATTTATTTCTTTATTTGTTTTTATATTTCTATTTTGTTCTCCATTTTAAATTTATTATGGTTCATATGTTTCATTTTGTTCCTTTTATTATTTTTTTTTTATTTTGTTTATAACTTCTTTCATTCTGAGTTCATTTATTTTAAATTTTCTTTTATTTTATTATTTTCTTTTATTTTTCTTTTTTTGTTTTTTTCTTTACTTTTGTTTTTTTTTTGTTCATCAACTCTCTTTGTTTTATATTAGGAAATACACAACTATTTGACTTTCCAATCAATTATGTTATCTTCTATCACAACAACAAACTTTTAATTATTAGTAAACTCTAACAAAAAAGTGAAATCTTCTTTATTAATGTCTTAAAAATCAGTACAAACTGCTTTGATGATTGTCATATCATCTACAGAGAAATCAAAACATCTCTATATCAATCTCTCAAAAGAAATACCAGAGTTTTCTTTGATCTGTAGCAACATCTATGTACCGTCATATGTGTATCAACATCTATGCATCTATCATGTATCAATCATCAACTATACATCGATTGTGTATGTGAACTATATATCAGTTGTCATCTTTATGTCTAACATATATCAACACAATATCTGGAGCTATACAAAAGTAATCTAATTTTCATGGTACTATCAAATCCATGTAAATGACTAAGAAAGAGATCATCTAGGCCCATTCAAATATACATAAAATTGTACTAATTTTAAAGAATATCATAGTTTAAGGGGGTTGCATCCCTTATAGTTTTGAATTTGATCGTTGGTGAATTTCGTTATTTGTTGATAATGAAACTATGGTAGCATTAGCATGGGATCATGAACCCACCTTTTCTTTTCATATATTTTATTAGCTTTGAGTAAGTTCTTTTCTACACATATCTAGCTTAACTCTAGTCCCTCATTTCAAAGACAGTTTAAAATATTATTTTGTTCATACTTAGAAAAGACCTCTATATTGAGCTCTAAAACTTCCAAGATGTTGATATACTTTCCTTGCACTCATTGAAAGAGCTTGAAATTATGCTTCTTTACCCTTTTAAATTTCTCCAATTCAAACTAAAAAATGATCCACCTTGACTTTGGCCTCTAATTATGTTGTGGTACATAAGGCTCAACAGCTGAAGGTCCATCTGCAGGTATGTATTAAGGCAACTTTTTCGTAGCCCAATAGTGTAAATATATATCATCATCCTATAATTTTTTACTAGCTCAGAATCTTCATCTATCAAAAAAAAACACTGAAAATGTATCCTCAAAATTGTACTCTAAGAACTTGTACTTTGGAGTAGATTATACTAAATCATTTTTGGGCTCTTTTGAGTTTTTCACTATTCTTGCATACAACTTCTGGATCTATTAATTGTAATTTATCTTTTAGGTTCTAGTCAACTTAGTCTTAGCCTTAGAAATAACCTCTAGCAGAGCAGCAATAGAAGCTCTTCAAAGCTCTTTGAAGTTAGTCATGACCATGAATTTAAGCATTGAACCCTCAATTGTTTTGATCTATAATAATTTGTAATTCTTCAATGAACCTCTACAATTTTATTTTCTTTATTAGAATTTCACCTTTTTGGGACCCAACATCTCAACTTGGTTTCTCGTCTCAAAATTTATTAATGCCCACTATGCTTAGCAAGTGTCCTCCATATATGATATCAATCTGAATGAACTCTATGTCAATATTAATTAATGATCCTTTGTCCATGCAGTAGTGGACCAATGTGAGAATGATGCCATTTTTTAAGATGAAGATTCGTCTTCCTCTTAAAGTTTCACTGCAAAAATACAAGCAAAATGTTAGTGTGTTAAGTTGAATTTGAACAAGAAATTTTATTGTATTATATAATTTTTTTTTTCATTTCCTGAAAATTTTATTAGGTAAACTTTTATTTTGAGAAAGACTTTTTGTTGCACTTTTTTTAGTAAAAATGCTAGCATATTTATTTTTTTTTAATAGTCAATAAAATGATAAATTAGAATAGAGAAAAGAATCATATGTCCTTATAGAGATTTAGATAAAATTGAATCATGTGTTTTATTCAAAATTTATGAAATATTTTTTTATTATTTAACAATAGACCCAATTAAAGAAAACATGGCATCAATGTTAAAAACTAAAACTTTATTTCTAAAATTTGATTTTAAGCTTCACGATTCAGAGTATTTCATAAAATATTGTTTGTTAGTCAGGATATGATGTTTTCCTTTACAATCCACAAGCTAGTGAGATTCTCTAGAATACACTTTCTCACTGGTGAATGGACCTTCTCAAGTTGATTCAAATTTATTGATCATTTTATGATGTGCAAGAATAGGTCTTTCGTAGAACAGATACTAAATCACCAACCTAAATTGTTCTTTAATGAACTAGCCTATCATGTACTTGTATCATTTTTTCTTTACGTAATTCCATTTTTTTGTGAAATTAAGCATATTCAATTCAAACTTTTAAGCTCTTTAAGATAGATCATTACATTTTCTTCCATTGTAATTTTGTTGTTGATTGTTGTTCTGAGTGATGGGAGTTGTATTTCAGTGGGAAGCAAGACCTCATACCCAGACACCAGAGTATATGGAGTAGATTGCACTAGAGTTATATATGTTCTTTTTGTAAGCCCACAAATCATCTAACAGCATTTTATGCAAGTGTTCTTACTATTGGCTAATGCTATTTAGAAAATTTTGAACTAGCATTCTGTTGAAGGCCTCTACCAAACCATTTGCTTTTGGATAGTGTATCATGACAGATCACCAATCTATCTTGTGCATTCTGAAAAAATTATTAGACTTTATATTTTTGAAAGAAAAACCATTATATGAGATTCTTCTAGGGAATACCAAATCAATAGATAAAATATCCTTGAAAAATTACAGGACATGATGAGCTTTGACAACTATGAGTGGTATTTCTTTTGCTCATTTTAAATAGTAATTGATGGCTGCTTGTATTAACCAACAACCTTTGGAAGATAGAGATTCTATGAGACCCATTATATCTCTTCCCTAACACTCTAATAACCGCAAAACGATTGATGGGTGCAAAACGCTCGGTGGTTGATATAAAATAACTTCAGATATTTAACATTAGTGATATTTCTTGGTAGTATCCATGCAGTTTATCGTCATAGCTGACCAATAATATCCAAACCTCTTAAACTTCATTTTCATCTTTTGACTTGATTGGTGACCACCACGTAGATTAGATTGAACTTGCTAAAGTATTTCTTAGGCTTTTGTTCGTTTTAGACAACTTGACCACATTTGATCCAATGATTTTTTATGATGATGCTCTTTGTTTAATTTGATGAGCTAGTGTTTTATCTTTGGGTAATTTGTTTGTTTTTAGATATTTAAGAAATGAGTGTCACCGATCATTGACTTTATTTCCTTCAGCTGTATCCACTATTCCTTTAATAAAAAAATTTTAGAGATTGTTTATGCCAATTTGAAAGAGAACTTAATGTTCTTAAATTGAAATTGGAATTGAGTATTCTTCTTGACATACAAATTCCAATAGCTAACTTTGTTAGAGCATCTATCAAAGAATTTCTTTAGTAGATTTTTTTACAGTGTCATATTCAACATTTGTTCCAGTAATTTCTTTTATATCAGTCCAAGTCTTTTTGCCACTTAATTTATGATGAGTTGAAAATTCACATAAATGTTGACAATCATTGTGCCCATCAGAATGGTAAACTCCAAATCAGTTATTAGTGCTTCATATTACACTTCATTTTTTGTGCATAGTTCTAATAATGGTAAGAAAAACCTAAAATTCTTTATTCTAGAGTAATGAAGATCATTTTGATCCTAACTTTGTCAGGTAATATCATTTGAGATTCTTTTTCCTTCTAAGTGGAAAACTCTATCAAATTATATTTCTTAATGTTAAGCATTGAGGAATTTTGAGTTCATTATTTATTTGCTAGTAGATCATTGTTCAGAGGAGAATTTTTCGGTAATGGGTGTGGCCAAAAAATTTGCTAGAACTTGAACTTTCATGGCCCGCAGAGAAATAATGGCTTTATTGAATTACAATGTTGTCATCAACCATCTTACTAATCTTCCAAAAAGAGTATGTTGGGTCATCAAGTATTACAATAGATTAAACTTTGAGATAATATTGTCCTCATAAAAAAACATATAATGTCCAAGCTTTTAAACTGCAAAGTTTATAGCTAGATAATGCTTTTCAATTAGGGAACACTTTAAGTACTCCACTAGAATTTGATGACTTCTGAAATAGTAAAGAACATTTTCCTTACTCTCATCATTTGTTTAAGCTAACAAAATTCTGAGAAAGTTGTCTAAAGCCACAGTTTAAAGTATTGAAGGCCTACATACTATTTTATACTTTCAAAAATATGTTGAAATTTATTATACAAAGTAAGCCTTGTATCTTGTCTGGTCAACATATTAAAAGGATAAATCTTTTCTTATATATTAGATTTAAAGAATCTAAGGTATGCCTACCTCCCTTTGAAGGATTATAGTTGCATTAAGCTTTCTGTGCGTGTCATTTCTAAGATAGATTCAATATTTTCAGAATCATTTCATAACCATTCAATGATGATTTTTAAATCATATAAATGCTCATTATTTTCTCTATTTTCAAAAATTAAGTCATCAACATAGCACTTGACTATATTGTATATAATTTATCAGATCCTTGTCACAACTTGATGGTTTGTGGCACCAGCATTCTATTGTCCAAAAGACATTACATTATAGAGTGAAGTCTAATGAGTTTGTTGAATGTAGTAAGCTTTACATCTTCTGGTTGGTGGGGGACTTTTGTGTGTTTCCACACACAATAGAACATTCTATCTAGGTGACTAGGCATGACATTTTTAAGAATGACATATCTTCCCAAAGGTAGAAAAGATTATCTTAAATATGGGTGTGACCACCTGTATGATGAAAATCTTTCTCATACATTATAGGTGTAAAATAAGGTTTATTTTAATTCTTGGGTCTTGTTCCCTACAATGGCAATCTCTCATATTAAATGACATCTTTAGAACTTTGAACATAAGAAAATCTTTTGATTAATGTAATTAGTCAAATCATCAGAGGTTGGACTTTCATGATTGATGTGAATGAAGATAAGTAGAGGATCAAAATTAGAAGAATTAAATTCAAAGGAGTGGGACTTACAGTTCGAGGATAATGTGTCATGGGAAAGTTCTAAATGAAGAGATTTGACCATCCAATGAATGAAGTATATACCTAAAGAAAGATTATTGAAGAGTTTGAAAATACTGATATTGAGTTTAAATTAATTAGGTTAGGTCAAAAGATGAATCATGAATGCTTAATTTGATTTATAAAAATGAGTGGAAACCCTAAGCTAAGATACACTCAAGTAAGAAGGATTTCAATATGAAAAGTGAAACCCTATACTCTATAAGAAATTATAAGGGGTATTAACCTAAACTTTAGGAACAACATCACCGATCAAGATGTCAATGGCTTTCTATCATCCCGGGGAAATTGATAACCATCAACTATAACCAACTTTACAACCAAACATCCCCCTTAAACATTGTAGCATAAAAGATTTGTAGTTTTGAAGTGGTCTAAAATACCTTCATCAGTAACAATGAATTACATCATTTTAAGATATTCCCTCTAGTATTAAAGGGAAGGTTTATTATTTTTTATGCTTTAGTCTTTAGCACAAACTACGGTATTTATCCAATTAACCTAGGTTTCTATGCTCAGGCTTACTTGGGTACATGTATGATCCTCAATTTAATGTCTAAGTTAGCTAACATAAGGTTCATGTTGGATCTACCTAGGTTCTGTTCTTGTTCTCATGGTGTATTTCAAAATGTTATTCAACTTCAATATTTAATTTATATTTTTTTTCAGTTGATAGGTTGTTAGTCATAGTGAGAAATTAAAGTTTGCCTAATTTTTTGAGTTTAAATTTTGGATTTATTTTTTTATTTTTGTGGAAAAAATCATATTGTTAGAGTTTTTCATCCTTCTTTTTATTTTATATATTATTTTTGCACTTTTATATGTTTTTGAAGACTACAAATAAAATGAAATATAAAATAACACATACATTTAACCTTGGATTAGAAATGGGTAACGATTGAACTGAGGTGAGCTAAATTTCTAGCTCGAGTTAGCATAAAATTGAGCTCAGATGTTATAAAGGTCAGCTTGTATAGGGTATGGGTTTACCTTGGTTGGACCTAGGTTGACTTGGGTTGTGCTAAGTTTGACTTGGGTCGACTTGGGTTAAACATAAGTTAGATTTAGGTTGACCTGGATTGAACTTGGGTTGATGCTGGTTAGAGCTAGGCTGGACCTGAGTTGACCTAGATTAGGTTGAACTTGGGTTGACTCAGGTCTGACATGGGTTGACTTGGGTTAGGTTAGATCAATTCAGGTATGGTTTAAGTCACACCTAGGTTTGGGTTAGATCGAACGTTTATGTTATCTCAAACCTATGTTTGTGTTAGGTCAGATCTTAGTTGGGTTAGGTCAAACTAAGTTTGGGTTAGGTCATACTGGGTTAGGTCAGGTCAGAGCTAGTTTTGGGTTAGATCAAACCTGGGTTTAGGTTAGGTTTAGGCTAAGTTTGGTTAGGGTTAAACTTAAGTTAGGTTAGAGATAAGCTAATTTGGGTTAGGGTTGGATTTGAGTCGAGTTAGGGTTAAGTTGGGTTAGAGTTAGGACTTGGGTACATTTGAGTGACCTGAGTTGCGTCCAAAGCCAAGCTTAATTCAAGGCAATTGAGTGGGTTAATGATGCGGGTGGATTTAGCGTGTTAATTTTGCAAATGTTTTTCAATATTACAAAATACACACGGTAGATACAATAGCAAATATGAAAATTAATCCCAACAAAATAACTTTAGTTAAAATAGTTTTATCTTTTAAAAATCTTTAAACAGTCCAATCCTCTTTAAAATAAAATGCAAGTATACGTATCGCTCAAGTAATAAAGGGTTCTAATGGAGTCATAGATATTGATCCCACATGGAAGTTGGAAATGCCTATGAATAAGTTCTTAAGATTATAATGTAAAGTACAATTTTAAAAATACAAAAAGTAGAGTATGAAGTTTGAATACTAAGTAACAAGTGAATGCTAATTAAAATGCAATTGAAAGACAAAGTTAACTAATCTAAATGCTAAACTTTCAAAAGTAAATTTACGAAAATTAAAACTAAGATGTTGTGACGGAAAGTTCAAACTGAAGAAAGCATCCTTCCCCTTTACAATGAGTATATGGATTGTGATGAAATTAAAATCCTTTTAAAATATATATAAAAACTGTTTTGTGCCAAATAGGAGCAATCTTATTTTTACCCTCTTCCGAGTGCATAAAGAACATTGACTAATCTAGAGTTTAGTACCTAATTCTGTGGTTAGGCTGGGAGGATACCGGCTGCCACTCTAGAGCTCCCACTACTCCATCCCCTCAGGGCTAACAATCTCACATCAATTTCCAATCAACTGGACTAAATTGAGGATTTTAATTTGACACCTTAAAATCTCTAATTCTGCACCCAACAAAGCATATTTTTCTATTTATTTGTACCCAAATCCATAGATGAAATATTCTCCTATGAAATCAAATGATTCTCCCCATGTTGTATAAATCATAGACCATTTGGAACATATGTTTGTCAATACATTTTAACATTGCAATTGGCTAGATCGAAAAGTAAATGAAAATGGAGTTCAAATCATCACAAATTATTGACATTTAAAACCCCATAAAACAAAATCAATTCTTCACAAAATCATATCTCAAAGTAGGGAGAAGGATAAAGAAGAGTACTTAGAATTCTTGATAAGGATACGATAAAACACGGATTTCATATAAAAAAACTAGTTTACAAAACAAAAGAAATAAAAGACACAATTTATCTCACAATCCTTCCCAAGCAAACTCCTAGAATTTCTCTCCAAAGCTTTCCTCTCTTTACAAGCACTCTCAATTCTCTCTTAGAAGTGTAATGAAGAAGAAATCTCTCACCTCACTCTCAATTCTCTCTTAGAAGTGTAATGAAGAAGAAATCTCTCACCTTCCCTCTCCTCTTATAACCAATTCTCTCTTAGAAGTGTAATGAAGAAGAAATCTCTCACCTTCCCTCTCCTCTTACAATCATTGAAGAAAATTAGAAGTGTAATGAAGAAGAAATCTCTCACATTCCCTCTCCTCTTACAATCCTTGAAGAAAATCTCTAAGCCCTTCACTTTCTCTCTCTCTCTCTCTCTCTCTCTCTAACTCTCCTTCTTTCCTTCATGCCACACACACACCTTCTTCTCACACCACACTCCTCATTTATCAAAGGATGCCTACCTCCAAAAAGAATTCAAAATTCCTTCCAAAATTCTGTTCAAAAGTCAACTCTTTTAAATTCAAAAGACATGACCTTTGATCCAAGAGACATATCCCTTCATAAAAGAACCTTTCAAAGTGTCTAGATGCATTAAATTACTCCAATGGGTGTTTAGAAACCGCCTTAATCCGCAAAAAAGTCATCCCTGGCACATCTGGCGCCAAATCTGGCGCATCATGCGCCAACTCTTTGTCAAATGGTCCATCTAGCGCCAATATGGCGCATCATGTGCCAGTTTGCTGAATATCGCGTTGTTTTAGGTTTTGGCGCATCTGGCGTCAATCTGGTGCATCTAACTTCAATGCAGTGCATCTGGCGCCAATCTGGCGCATCATGAGCTAGAATTCGAAACTTCGCTGTTTTAGCTCCAAATTTCATCATTTTTGCTACTTTTGCTCCAAATGCCTAAAATTGATATACCTACAACAAAAACATGAAAATATCATTCTTTAAAGTGCAACATCACCAAAAATAAACATAAAATATATACTCAAAATAATATATTATTTTGGTGTATCATCTATGTGGAAAGCGCCACGCGGAGCTTCGGAGACGCCGATGATGAGTTGGCACCAACAAGGTTAAGTAAATAAATCAAGATTTTTAAGATTAAATAAATACATAAAATCAAATATAACTTTAAAAAAAATCATATCTTAGTGTAGAAAAACAAGAAAATAAAAATAAAAATATCTCTGTGCTCAATGAACAAAGGAGAGTTTGTTGAACCTAAAATAAAAAATAATTATCTTATANAAAATAAAAATAAAAATATCCCTGTGCTCAATGAACAAAGGAGAGTTTAATGAACCTAAAATTAAAAAAAAATTATCTTATATTTAATTCTAAATTACTGTGTCTAGATGGCCATAGATAGAGATTTTGTTTTACCTCGGGTCAACGACCTTGATCCTCTTCTATTTTTATGCAAGAGGATAAGTCTAATTTTGTGAACGTCCACAGGACAGTTTTTTTTTCTTTTTTCCTTTTTGTAACATATTCCTTTCTGTTAATGCAATTTACACACCCTTAAAAAAAAAAGAAACTAATAAAGGGTAATTTTGACCAGCTAGACCCCGTGATTTTTTCCTCTTCAGACTTTCCAATTAAAAAATCATTGTATCTCCTTCCTTATTTTTATCGTATGTGTCAGTGTCCTGAATTNCCTTGATCCTCTTCTATTTTTATGCAAGAGGATAAGTCTAATTTTGTGAACGTCCACAGGACAGTTTTTTTTACTTTTTTCTTTTTGTAACTTATTCCTTTCTGTTAATGCAATTTACACACCCTTAAAAAAAAAGAAACTAATAAAGGTTAATTTTGACCAGCTAGACCCCGTGATTTTTTCCTCTTCAGACTTTCCAATTAAAAAATCATAGTATCTCCTTCCTTATTTTTATCGTATGTGTCGGTGTCCTGAAACTTGTATGATGCTAAGACGTTTATCACATAGCATGAAACATTTCATTTTTCTTCATAACCATATAATTTTTTTTTTTAGTTAAATCACAATCCCTTCTCATTAGAAGTGTAGATTTCAGCATATGTTTACCATCATGTTAAAATTACACTAAATATTTCTCATTTGTCCTCATTTCCCGCCGAAGAATATGAGAATCTTATTGAATAAAATAGTCAAATATTTAAATATATTAAGATAGATCTTAAAATAATCTCTTGATTATTTATGTGATTTATTTTGTTAGATCTCTTAATTATATAAAATAAAATAATTTGACGGAAAAATAAAAAAATAAACTAAAAGTGGTCCGCATATAAAAACTTAATGCAAATTTTGTTAGAAATAATTACATACATATCACACAATTCCTTTATATTTACAAACCTAATATCTAATATTTTATATTTATATTTATAATACTTTAATATCATGATCATATGCATTGAAGCCATTCTTTATTTTTAAAAAGTTAATAGTAGTGATAATATTGATGTGATATTAAATGTTAAAATTTATGTGCCAAATATATAAATATATAAGAATTGGAGCAAATATTAGATCAGGACTTTGCACGTAGAGTTACATGTGGAATCCAATGAAAACATGTCACGTCGTGGTAACTAGAAAAAAATAAAAATATGTTCAGTAACTCAAAGGAATATTCATCATGTGTTATTCAGATGTTATTATGTGTTATTCAAGTGTTATTGATGTGTTATTGTGTTATTATAACAACTAGAATATTTCCATAACACAATAACACCTGAATAACATATAATAACACCTGAATAACACGGAATAACAATGAGAGAATATTTCTCTGTGTTACGGGGCTGATTTTTTTTTTCTATGACCTCCACATGACCTGATTTTATTGGACTCCGCAGGTAACTCTTCTTGTGAAGTCCTGATGCAATATTTTTTCATAAGAATTGTGCGATACGGATGTAAATCCCCTAATTTATTATATTTTAATCTCCTATGAATATAAAATTCATTTAATCGAACGTGTTTAAATTAATTTTATATAAGTAAAAGTCGTAAATAATTGAAGTATTCAGAGGAAAAGGTGGACCGATTTTTTTTCTCACGAGGCAAATTTTTGGAATCGTTGATTTTTTTGATGGACGGTTTCGATGAGGACAGGTGTCGTTAGGTAATGAAAGGAGTTGGGGTTGGTGGCGACGTGCGGCAGAAAATGCGTTGTTGACTTGCTAACTGCTAGGGAACAACCGGAGTAGCTTCCCCGTGCCTGCTCAATTTAGTAGTGTTTAGAGAAATTGATTGGGACCCAAGAGCTTGTTAGAGTAAATCAAAGAGTATGGAAGAAGAAAGTGAACAAGAAAAAAAAAATTCAATCATTTGTAGGGATCAATACCATCAGATCAAGTCTAATTCAGATTTTGCATTGAATTGGAATTGAGATTTGCTCTTTAAAGTTGGTATGTTCGAAAAATACAATTTTGAATGTCATGTCTGTAGGCAAATATCTGAAATATCCCTCTTTATATAATATATAAAATTCATAAGTATTTTCGATGGATGCAGTTCTTGTATTTAAGTGTAATTATCTGAACAAACATAAATACAAAAGTAAAGTCAAATTTAACTTATAGAATCAAGAGAATGGTAGATTTTAAAAATTGCATTTTTCTAAAAATTATTCAAATTTTAGATACTGTATTTTTCTAAAAGTTATTCTGTAAAGTAAAATTTGAAAAAAGAAATGATGATTAAAATGGATAATTATTCAGAATAAGGCCGGTGATTGTAACACATGTATTTTTCACTCATAATGCCTTTATCATGAGATGCATGACAACATATTGTCGGCTATTTTTTTATCTTTTTTTTTTTANAAATTTGAAAAAAGAAATGATGATTAAAATGGATAATTATTCAGAATAAGGCCGGTGATTGTAACACATGTACTTTTCACTCATAATGCCTTTATCATGAGATGCAAGACAACATATTGTCGGCTATTTTTTTATCTTTTTTTTTTTAATAAGATTTTAAAATTTAAATTTAATATAATATATATAATGTAATTTTATTTTTGTGAAATTGATATATTTATTTTTTTTATTTGTGGAAAATGATGAGACCGGATGTATCTCTTATATCTAACAGTTTAAATAGCCGAGCACGATACTATAAATGATATATCATTTCGNTTAACTTATAGAATCAAGAAAATGGTAGATTTTAGAAATTACATTTTTCTAAAAATTATTCAAACTTTAGATGGTGTATTTTTCTAAAAGTTATTCTGTAAAGTAAAATTTGAAAAAAGAAATGATGATTAAAGTGGATAATTATTCAGAATAAGGCCAGTGATTGTAACACATGTACTTTTCACTCATAATGCCTTTATCATGAGATGCATGACAACATATTGTCGGCTATTTTTTTTATCTTTTTTTTTTAATAAGATTTTAAAATTTAAATTTAATATAATATATATAATGTAATTTTATTTTTGTGAAAATGATATATTTATTTATTTTTATTTGTGGAAAATGATGAGACCGGATGTGACTCTTATATCTAACAGTTTAAATAGCTGAACACGATACTATAAATGATATATCATTTCAATGTATGAACGTATCACTGATTGGTAGACTTGACTATCTAAATTTAAAAGTTCATGACTTTATTTTGGTCTGAAAAATTTATAGCTGATAAATTCTCCTTTCAAATACACAGATTAGATAGGGTTTAGATTAACCAAGGTTCTTGATTCCCTACAGAGGCAAGCCCCTATAGTTAATTACATCCCAAATGATGGGGTCATTTGAGAAAACTCTCGATAATTATCAGATGTTTCGTCTTCAAGAATTCAACCTTTAGGTTTCCAAGATTGTTTATAGGAAAAGTCAAGTGGGATAGGTTCGAGTAGGAATAGTTATTTCCGGAATCCAAAGGAATGAAAAATATGATATATCGAAGATACTGAAGGAGATTCAGTGACATCTCAAACTAACATATGGTTTGACTTTACATTTTTGAAAGTGAAATTATGTGATGTCTCAGTCCTATAAATTATTCAGATATTTGGGACTTGTATCTACATGTCATATGCAAATAGCCTGAGAAAATAGGAGGATTTATGTAGTATCGAATGACGACCTCGAAATCCTAAAAATTTAGGACTTATATCATATGATATAAAATCGTAGAAAGCCATAAAAGATAATGTGAGAATTTATGTCGTACTAGACAAACGACCTCGGCGTCCTATAGGTATGTTATTTAAATCTACGGAAGTTCAGTTAAGGCTTCTGTCTCCACCTTCTGTTGTAGTCCCGATTGTTGTCTGGAGATGAACTATCAATCGACCATGTCGTTATCTCGTTACGTGAAAAGAGTAAAGGAAAGAAAACCATGTCTCGAACGGCCTATCGTAGGGGATTGTAAGAACATGCTAGAAGGTACTAACTAAAAACATGAGTAAAAATGAATGTATACAATACAACGTAGTAAAGAAAGAAGAAGAAGCTATGTAACAAAGTACGGTAAAAAAAAATGCAAAGAACATGTAGAAAAGTACAGTACAATACAAAAAGAAAAGAAGCATACAGTAAAGAAAGAACTCTATAGTAATAAAAGTAAGGAAATTGAAACAACTAAAAGTGTACCTGGTTAATTCTGGCGATACTACAAAACAGAATACAATTGCATAACATAAAGGGATTAGATAAATATTTGCAGATTATTAAATAAAGGCTAAATGATAAGCATATGAAAATTTAAAGTGGGATAAATGATTTTAATTTGGGGTTAGGCTCAGGCAAAACTTCTTTTTTTTATTTCTCGATCTTTCAAGCCACTGATATATTGAATTCAACCTATCAAGCTCAACTAGAAGTCACCAACAAATCACCCCTAAATTCGGGTAACCCTAAACCCTATCATTTAATGGGTTGTGAACCCATATAGTATCTGAACTTATCTGGTTAAATGTATAATGTACCCATGTGAGATAGTATCTGAACTTATCGGGGTATGGTGCACCTATATGTGATGTTAAGACAAGTGATGCATAGTATTTGAGCTTATCGATCAACAGTATACAGTGTGGCGATGTCTAATAGTTGGTATTTGTTGTGTGGTATGTAAACTTATCAATTAAAGGTGTGTAGTGTATCTATGTGGGATGTATGAGATGTATTATTTGGTACGTGGGGTGTTTTAAATATAACAATCAAGAATGTGGTGTATTTGTATGAGGCATATAAAGTGTAATATGTAATATGTGGAGTGTATATGTAGGTGGTATCAAATGTATATATGTATTAATTAATGTGTGGTATCTATGGTGTAGTGTCGTATTTGTTCTTTTTTTTTTTAGTAAGCGTAGTATCTGCGTAAGATTGTAGTATTTGTTTTATTGTAATTACCAGTTCTCAAACTTTTTGAGGAAGAGTTAGGGTTACCGATGACTTAAGAAAATGAAAGGGCATTGTACTAATTGAATATCGATTCTATATTTTCTGCTATAAGAAAAGCTGATTAGTGGTTCTTTGCATCATTGTCTGTTACCCCGCACCTCGAACTTATAGGCCACTTTAATATTCCATATGCTTATCTAATAGTTTTTGAATGTTCTGTATAATAAAATTGAAAGGGACGAATTTCTAAAAGGTTCATAACATTGATCCTTTATTTCCATATTTAATCTTAAACCATGATTATATGTATATAACTGTTTCATGCCACACCTCAACACCTTTAACTTCCTTAAATGTCAACCCAAATATGTCCTGCAATATTAAAAAAAATCTCGAGAAGACCAAGTTCACAGAAAACTATTGTCTAACTTTTGCCATATTCAAATTAAAATGTAGCTTTTCAGCCTTTTTAATGTAGTATAAAGCTTAACCCTTAACCATAAAAAAAAATTCTCTTTCCTTTTATAAATGAAAGTATATCCATTAGCTGATTAAAATAGTCTCGAGACATATTTTTTTTTCTCCATCATAACTTCCCAAATCTAGGTGCACTAGAAAATGCCTTCAAGGTAATTCCAAGTGACACAAATTAGATGNTATTCAAATTAAAATGTAGCTTTTCAGCCTTTTTAATGTAGTATAAAGCTTAACCCTTAACCATAAAAAAAATTCTCTTTCCTTTTATAAATGAAAGTATATCCATTAGCTGATTAAAATAGTCTAGTGACATATGATTTTTTCACCATCATAACTTCCCAATTCCATGTGCACTAGAAAATGCCTTCAAGGTAATTCCAAGTGACGCAAATTAGATAAGTTCATATTGCCGGTCAAGAAATTATCAAAGCAAGATCTGCAAATGATAAGGACTACTAAATAGTCTTAGCATTTGAGTAAGATTTTCACAAAGATTCAAATATCGAAGATGTTTCAAATTTTGATAGTCTCAGACATCCTTTTTTTATATATATATAGAGTGTGCATAAACAACAAATGAATGCTTCTTGATGTNGAGTAAGATTTTCACAAAGATTCAAATATCGAAGATGTTTCAAATTTTGATAGTCTCAGACATCCTTTTTTTTATATATATAGAGTGTGCATAAACAACAAATGAATGCTTCTTGATGCGTTACCTCTAAATGCCTCAAAAAAGTTTAAGAGAACTTAGAAGCAATAAGCAAAGTTTCCAAACCACACGAACGAAGCGCCCCCAAATGAATTGCCAACCAGAAATCCTCCCTTAAGGCATGAATCAAAAAATTCCAACCCCGAAACTCTCTCCAAACAGCTTTCAGAGGGCGTAAAGAAAACTTCAAGCCAAGAAAGAGCTCCTCAAATCATCCAAAAAATGCTAACCCTAAAATACTTCCCCAAGAGGGTATTTATAGGCAATGATAAGAGAGGGGCTCGCTGGCAGTGAGCATTGGGGCTTGAGGAGAATCACCCGAAAAGAATGAAAAAGCCCCAATGCCAAGAGTAGGGAGGTTACTAGTTCCTTTTGGGCGAGAAAAATCGTTAGTGAAGGGTTACAGGCAAAGCGACCGGCNAAAGCCCCAATGCCAAGAGTAGGGAGGTTACTAGTTCCTTTTGGGCGAGAAAAATCGTTAGTGAAGGGTTACCGGCAAAGCGACCGGTGGTGAAAGTCGGTTAAGGCCAGCGAGGAAAGAGATGACCGAAGAACCGGAAGGAAACTTCGACGTTTCGTCATGAGAAGAGAGGGGAGGAAATGGTTTGGCTAGGGCAAGAAAGATGGGGAAAAGAGAAGAAAATGAGTGAGACATTTCTCCCCTCTTCTTTTTTTAATTAAATTTAATAAATAATAAAAAAAATATATTATTTTATTCAAAATTTATTAATTCATGCATAACTTAACTCAATTAGAAACCCTATCAATATATATGTCCTTCCCGGCTAAAATCGACGTTCCGTACGCACCGGCACAGTCTGTTTCGTCATTCGATGTCACCTGGACAAGTTCGTCGAATATCATACCAATTTAACATTAATTCACGTGTGTTGCGGTAAAAGAAGTTATTTTGGTCCAATCGGAGCCGTTTAACGAGTATATCATTGACTGGTCCTCACATAAGCAACAACCAAAGTCAA
>JXCR01107073.1:123319-136837 GCA_002079205.1 Phalaenopsis hybrid cultivar | reverse complement strand
GAACCACTCATGCGAGTTCTTCACAAAAATGAGTCAAGAATTGGCTTGAAGTTCTACGGGAGGTGGCTCCATCGCTAGTCCGCTAGGATGGTCAATAAGAACTCCTAAATCTAGATCCTATGTTCTAAGAGTAGGAGACTAAGACCTCACTAAAAATGAGGTCAACACCCCTCTGATTTTATTTAGCTGGGGCAGGCGGAGAAAGATTAAACTCTTTACTTTTGAAAGATAAAGGAAATTTGTCTCCGGAATAGTAGAACTCCAAAATGAAATGTTTTCAAAACTTCTGGGACTCTTGAATTCAGAAAGAAAGTTTTGAAAGAAAAAAAGATAAATTTCAGAGAGAAGGGAGGGAATTTTTTTTTTTCCGAAAGCCATTTATATATATAATTCTTATTTTTTTCTTTTTTCTCATGTATCATATTAGAGGAATTTTTTGGAGAAAGAGCTTCCAATAGTGGCGCAAATAATCAATAGCATGATGTCAATTTCTTCAACATTCGTTGTGACAATGGAGAAGTCGATTCATAAGACTGTTATAAATACCGTCAAAATTGATGTAATGAAATTTGATGGCGAACGAAATTTTGACATGTGGTGATGAAAGGAGATGGATGTGTTGTTTTATGAACCTTGAGTAAGTCCTGAATAGAGATAAATGTTCTGAAGAGATGTCAGGGGGAGAGAGGTTTTTGCATAACATGTAGGGGCTTGATTTCCTTCCTATCACGATGATGCGGGCTCACAGTGTACTTAGCTCACTATTAATAGTTCCTAACCCTTAAGGGATGGGGTGGGGATGGAGTTCAAGGACAAGAAATCTTCTTCTGAGTGCTAGTAACCATCCATCAGTTAGTTTCTTTAAAAAGTGTATTATATGCGAAGGTGTTCTATTTACATGGCGATGGCGCGTAAGGAAGGAGAAAATATTGCATCAAGACTCCGCACGTAGAGTTACGTGCGGAGTCCAATGAAATCACGCAACGTGGCGGTGACAGAAAAAATAAAATAAAATATGTTCTGTAATACAAGGGAATATTTCTCCATGTTATTGTATGTTATTCAGGTGTTATTGTGTGTTATTCAAATGTTATTGATGTGTTATTGTGTTATTATAACACTGAGAATATTCTCATAGCACAATAATACCTGAATAACATACAATAACACCTGAATAACACAGGGGGAATATTCTTCAGTATTGTCGGGCCTATTTTTTTTTTTTGTCACCTCGACGTGGCGTGATTTCCTTGGACTCCGCACGTAACTCTACGTGCGGAGTCCTGATGCAATATTTTTTTGTAAGGAAGAGTTTGGCACAGTAGTAGGATGTGTTCATGTTTTATCATGGGAGTATTATTATAATATGGGGAATGGAGGATAAGAGTTGGAATTTATTACAAAGGTGGCTTTGTGCTTTAAATTTGGGAAAATAATAGTCCTATCATTCAATTTATTTTTATTTATATAGCTAATATTAAAAAAAGCAGAAAATTTTACATATTTCACATATCAAAACTAACTCATTAGTAAGTTAATGAAATGAGATTTTGAGTTGAGATTTTAGTGTGCCCTTTGAAAATTGGATGGTATTAATATGAATAAAGGTGATTTAGTTTTTGTTTTATAATTGTATGTTACATGGTCGCCTTTAAAAATTAAAAAAGGTGTTTTTTATTAGCATTTCCACTTTTTTTTTTTAATTTATATTCTTTTCCTAAAATTTGATTTAGGATAATTTATCATTTTTTATTTTATTATAATGGATTCTCAAACTATTAGGTTTATTTTAAGATTAGTGTAATATTATTTTCAATTAATTTTTATTCATTAAATTTTAAAATTAATTTGAATATATACTCTAGTCAAAATTTGGGCATCACAATAATTTAATTTTTGCTGAATCTATTTTCTTAAAATTAAATTTCATTTAAATACTCTTGAATTAAAACGTAAAAAATAAAAGAACGTCTTCTACAAGATAAATCAATCATATTTTTTTGTCAAAACCCTAAAATCTTTTTTCCTTTTGATCCATTGCTTACCTTTCATCTGATCTATAGATTATACTTCCCTCAACATATTTCTTTCTACCCTTTCCTTCATATGCCCCAATTTCATGTCTCCTCTTTCTCACACCGACCTTCAACAATCTTCTTCTTTTTCTCAGTTCTCTCTATTCAAATAGTAACTATGTTTATGTTTGGGAACGTGGTTTAGATGTTTTGTGTTTTAGTTAGCTACCGCAATATGATTTGACACTTTGCTTTTCAGTTGTTTTTTTGAAAAATTTGTACCATTGTGTATAATGTTTTGACTGATTACCCATGAACCATGAATATGATTTTTAGACCTAATAATTTGTTCTAAGCGTGATTCTCTTGGGTGCGTGAACTTATGTATGTCATATGAATTGTGGATAAAGAAAACTTGGAGATATATAATTTTAATTAACTATATATTTAAGTGTGTGTCACAGTCTATTTGATTGTTATATTTGTAAACAAATGTTCTCTTATAAGTTTGCTATCATTTATTCATATACAATTAAGTATCAATGAATAAAATTAAATTTACAAGGACGAGAACTAATGCCTATATAATAATATAGGAATCTAATTTCTCTCTGTGGATATATAAATTATCATTTTAAGAATATTCAACATAGTAATTGGTATTTTTATTTATTTATTACATTAAAGTATCACTATAATAATATTTTTTTAAATGATCATAATTTTATAACACTAAAGTGTTGCAAATATAAATATCAAATTAGTGTTAGATATGCAAATACATAAGAAAAGTGTGATATGCATGTAAATTTCCCTTAATTTACATATTAATTTGATGATTTATATATTCACCACAAGTCCAATGAGTTGGTCTCCATAATGTTTTTGAACACCATCAAAGCTCATTTGAATGGATTGCCAAATGCAAATAGGAGTCAAAACTAACTCAATGAGATTTCTCTCTTAAAAGAATAGATTAAGAGCACTAATTACTGAATTCATTTCTTAAGAGAAAGTAAGAGCTCGTAGGAGATATTGTAAGGGTTATTGAGGTGATTGTGAGTTACATGCCGATGAAAAAATGCTAAAAGATGGATTGACATCATAAAACCATCACTGCAATGATGGGGAGTTCTAAGGNGTAGCCGGTCGTGAAAGTTCTAGCAGGCGAGCGACGTCCCCGCCGCAGCTGTAAAAAATCTGGGTACGGTCGCAGCTACACAAAACCGGGAAGAAAAATTATAGAAAGGGTATCTTTCCTTTCTACTAGAAGGAATATTCCGTCGTCTCCGATTTTATTTTGCTGGGGCAGGCGGAGAAAGATTTTTAATAGGAAACTCTTACTTTTGAAAGATAAAGGAAATTTGTCTCCGGAATAGTAGATCTCCAAAATGAAATGTTTTAAAAACTTCTGGGACTGTGGAATTCAGAAAGAGAATTTTGAAAGAAAAAAGATAAATTACAGAGAAAAGAGGGATTTTTTTTTTTCAGAAAGCCATTTTTATATATAATTCTTATTTTTTCTTTTTTCTCATGTATTATATTAGAGAAATTTTTTGGAGAAAGAGATTCCAATAGTGGCGCAAATAATAAAAATAGCATGATGTCAATTTCTTCAACATTCGTTGTGACAATGGAGAAGTCGATTCATAAGATTGTTATAAATACCGTCAAAATTGATGTAATGAAATTTGATGGCGAATGGAATTTTGGCATGTGGTGATGCAAGGAGATGGATGCGTTGTTTTATGAACCTTGAGTAAGTCCTAAATAGAGATAAATGTTCTGAAGAGATGTCAGGGAGAGATAGGTTTTTGCATAACATTTAGGGGCTTGATTTCCTGCACGTAACTCAAGTTACATACATTAACATAGATGAATATTCCCTTGATTTACAAAAAATAAAATAAACTTTGTCATGTAATACAAGGGAATATTCATCTATGTTAATGTATGTTATTCAGGTGTTATTGTGTGTTATTCAAGTGTTATTGTATTATTATAGCACCGGGAATATTTCCAGAACACAATAATATCTGAATAACATACAATAAGACCTGAATAACACGGGGGGAATATTCTCCAGTGTTGTCGGGCATTCTTTTTTGTCACCTCGACGTGGCGTGATTTTCTTGGACTCCACACATAACTCTACGTGTGGAATCAATATTTTTTTGTAAGGAAGAGTTTGGCACAGTAGTAGGACATGTTTATGTTTTATCATGGGAGTATTATTATAATGTGGGGAATGGAGGATAAGAGTTGGAATTTATTACAAAGGTGGCTTTGTGCTTTAAATTTGGGAAAATAATAGTCCCATCATTCAATTTATTTTTATTTATATAGCTAATATTAAAAAAAGTAGAAAATTTTATATATTTCACATATCAAGACTAACTCATTAGTAAGTTAATGAAATGAGATTGTGAGTTGAGATTTTATTGGGCTCTTTGAAAATTGGATGGTATTAATATGAACAAAGGAGATTTAGTTTTTGTTTTGTAAATATATAGTTTTTTATGTTGCATGGTCTCCTTTAAAAATTAAAAAAGGTGTTTCTAATAAGCATTTCCATATTTTTCACAATTTTTTTTAATTTATATTTTTTTCCTAAAATTTGATTTAGGATATTTTTATCATTTTTTATTTTGTTATAATGGATTTTCAAACTATTAGGTTTATTTTAAGATTAGTGTAATATTATTTTCAATTAATTTTTATTTATTAAATTTTAAAATTAATTTGAATATATACTCTAGTCAAAATTTGGGCATCACAATAATTTAATTTTTGCTGAATCTATTTTCTTAAAATTAAATTTCATTTAAATACCCTTGAATTAAAACGTAAAAAATAAAAGAACGTCTTCTACAAGATTAATCAATCATATTTTTTTGCCAAAACCCTAAAATCTTTTTCTTTTTTATCCATTGCTTACCTTTCATGTTGAATATTCTCAAATTAATTTATATATATTAATTTGATGATTTATATATTCACCACAAGTCCAATGAGTTGAGTCTCCATAATGTTTTTGAACACCATCAAAACTCATTTGAATGGATTGATTAATGCAAATAGGAGCCAAAACTAACTCAATGCAATTTCTCTCTTTAAAGAATAGATTAAGAGCACTAATTACTGAATTCATTTCTTAAGAGAAAGTAAGAGCTCGTAGGAGATATTGTAAGGGTTATTGAGGTGATTGTCAGTTACATGCCGATGAAAAAATGCTAAAAGATGGATTAACATCATAAAACCATCACTGCAATGATAGGGAGTTCTAAGANAATCTTATAAGCTGAGTCAAGAAGCCCGTGTTCAGCCCATATCCAGCCCAAGACAAACTCGAAATGAACCTGAGTTGAGCCCGGGCCCGCGCCACGCTATCGTGCATTGATTTTCGTGCGCGCGAGTGTGGAACCACAACAATATGGGTGTCTTTTTCTAGCAAAAATCGACGTTCCGGACGCGTCGGCGCGATCANCTGAATTCTCGTGCAACGCTAAGACGATAATCCATTACTCTACCGCCGCGAATTTTCTAGCACGCATCAACAATAATTTAATTTTTGTTGAATCTATTTTTTTAAAAAATAAATTTCATTTAAATACCCTTGAATTAAAACTTAAAGAATAAAAGAATGTCTTCTACAAGATAAATCAATCATACTTTTTTGCCAAAACCCTAAAATATTTTTCCTTTTGATCCATTGCTTACCTTTCATCTGATCTATAGATTGCACTTCTCTCAACATATTTCTATCTACCCTTTCCTTCATATACCCCAATTTCATGTCTCCTCTTCCTCACACCTACCTTCAACAATCCTCTTCTTTTTCTCAGTTCTCTCTATTCAAATAGTAACTATGTTTATGTTTGGGAACGTGGTTTAGATGTCTTGTTTTTCAGTTAGCTACCGCAGTATGATTTGGCACTTTGCTTTTCAATTGTTTTTTTTTGAAAAAATTGTACCATTGTGTATAATGTTTTGACTGATTACCCTTGAATCATGAATATAGTTTTTAGACCTAATAATTTGTCCTAAGCATGATTCTCTTGGGTGCATGAACGTATGTATGTCATATGAATTGTGGATAAAGAAAACTTCGAAATATATAATTTTAATTAACCATATATTTAAGTGTGTGTCATAGTCTATTTGATTGTTATATTTGTAAAATAATGTTCTCTTATAAGTTTGTTATCATTTCTTCATATACAGTTAAGTATCAATGAATAAAATTAATTTTACAAGGACGAGAACTAATGCCTATATAATAATATAGGAAGCTAATTTATCTCTTTGGATATATAAAGTATCATTTTAAGAATATTCAACATAGTAATTGGTATTTTTATTTATTTATTACATCAAAATATCACTATAATATTTTTTTTAAAATGATCATAATTTTATAACACTAAAGTGCTGCAAATATAAATATCAAATTGGTTTTAGATATGCAAATACATAAGAAAAGTGTGATATGCATGTAAATTTCCCTTAATTTAAATATTAATTTGATGATTTATATATTCACCACAAGTCCAATGAGTTGAGTCTCCATAATGTTTTTGAACACCATCAAAACTCATTTGAATGGATTGCCTAATGCAATAGGAGTCAAAACTAAGTCAATGCAATTTCTCACTTAGACGAATAGATTAAGAGCACTAATTAATGAATTCATTTCTTAAGAGAAAGTAAGAGCTCATAGGAGATATTGTAAGGGTTATTGAGGTGATTGTCAGTTAGATGCTGATGAAAAAAATGCTAAAAGATGGATCAACATCATAAAACCATCACTGCAATGATGGAGAGTTATAAGGATAATGGGTGACTACGAAGGCCATTATGGAGGCCAGAGGAGAAAATATTACGTTCGATGACATCCAGACATATATTGTTTAGGCGTAATAATGGGTGACTACGAAGGCCATTATGGTGACCACGTCATTGTGCAACTGGCGTGTTGCAATCCACGATAACATCCAGACATATATTGTTTAGGCGTAATATTTTCTCATGCTTTAGAAGATAGTAAAGTTCAAGAGCTGAGATTTGGGAACGAAAACAAATTGATGCATCCATTCAAAATTTAATAGAATATGAGACTTTTGGAGCCAAGTAGAAATGCTCATTTTATAGTATTATTTTTAGCACCTCAAGTATGCCTTTTTCGGGGCAATTACATACTGACCACTGTCACCTTGCTATTTACAAAATCAATCACCATCTTTCATCCATTTTTCAAATTTTCACTTAGATATCAAAATTCATGCTAAAACCCCAACTCATATTTTTCATTTTTGTCAAATTCTCATTAGTTTGATCGCAACACACATAAATATGTCAGTTTTGTAGTTAAAAAAAAAATAACCCGAGTGATTAAATTGTAATTATCAATGTTTCAACTGGTTCATATATAAATAAAATGCATAGAGGTCCATGGAATATACTTGATGTGTGCTAGAAAACTTGTAGCAGTAGATTATTGAATTATCGTCTTAATATTGCACGAGAATTTAACACGCACTCCAATAAAAGAAGATAACTAGTTGATGCACCAAAAGTTATTTTGTGGAAACCCGTATAGGCAAAAACCACTGAGTTTTGGCCCAACTGAAAAAGATTAACTATAAACTGGAGATTACAAGTATAGTTCATTGTCCCACAAGAGGGGAATGGTCACACAATCATTTGAGTTACAAAATGGGTGCGCTGATGAACTTGTTGCAAGAAGAGGGTGACAGTCAATAGTGATTGACTTTAGTCGGCAAGTGGTGGTCGACGACATGCGGCCTCGACAGCAGTCCGCAACAAAGTGATGTTGGTCTTCAACTCTTTACTGAAGATTATTGAATTGGTCTTTATATAAATAAAATGCATAGAGGTCCATGGAATATACTTGATGTGTGCTAGAAAATTTGTAGCAGTAGATTATTGAATTATCGCTTTAATGTTGCATGAGAATTTAGCACGCACTCCAATAAAAGAAGATAACTAGTTGGTGCACCAAAACTTATTTTGTGGAAACCCGTAGAGGCAAAAACCATTGGGTTTTGGCCCAACTGAAAAGACTCACTATAAACTGGAGAATACAAGTATAGTTCATTGTCTCACAAGAGTGGAATGGTCACACAGTCATTTGAGTTACAACATCGGTGCGCTGATGAACTTGTTACAATAAGAGGGTGACAGTCAATAGTGATTGACTTTAGTCGGCAAGTGGTGGTCGGCGACATGCGGCCTTGGCAGCAGTCCCCAACAAAGTGATGTTGGTCTTCAGCTCTTTCTCTGCAATGGCTTCTTGTTTTTAGAAACTCTTGTTTATTTATTTGCTAAATAAATAAATTTATAGTCTTTGTTGCAAATAATGAGGTTTAAATTACTCTGATCAGACAGTCCGAAGAGTTTCCCTTGATCGGATGATATTTGATTGATATTTGAGTCTCTTACTGATATCAGAATTGAGTGATCTTAGACTCGTTGGTATCTACTTGTCGAGACGCTAGATCAAAACGTAAGCTCACTAGATTCAATATTTGTTTGATCTTCCAAAAATGGCTAGAAAACTTCCAAATATGTTTTAATGGCTTGATCTAAGTTTGCTTTGTCTCGGATTAGACAATTCATTGTGTCTGTCTCGTCGAACCAGTTAATTTGATCGTAAGTTTGTTGAAATTTAAACTCTATATGACTTTTAGTCGAAGTTTAAATGTTTCTTGCATAAAAGAAATCATCCTGAGGTCTGTGTCATGTCTCTAGATTCATGTCGGGTGTTGGAAATTTGTTGACGGCATACCAACACTATACTCATTATATGTCAAATATGCAGTACCTTTAGTAATTTTTAAACTGAGTTGACTCACAAATTCGATAGTCGAAACGGGCTAGACGTTCACTTAGGAACGAGGAATCCGTTGGACTCACTCGCTTCAAAGTTCACACCTTATTCCGGTTAACCGCTAGGGTTTAGGGTTTCTTCACAATTTCGCGTTCGCTATATTGCGAACCAGAGGCCTAGAGGGAGATTCCTCCCTATTCCTTCGCAGGAACAGCTGCAGGGGAGTTTATTATATTTTTTCTTCCGAGACCTCAGAAGAATCCNAATTTAAACTCTATATGACTTTTAGTCGAAGTTTAAATGTTTCTTGCATAAAAGAAATCACCCTGAGGTCTACATCATGTCTCTAGATTCATGTCGGGTGTTGTTAATTTGTTGACGGCATACTAACACTATAATGTCAAAAAATAAGTTATTTGTGCAAAGAGCAAAATCATCACTAATTTTTTATGGTTTGTCATAGTTATCAGAATGATCTATTGGATTGATGCAACCTGCAGCTTGCAAGGTTTATTAATCTATTAGCTACTACCAATTTCTTTAGTCACTGTTTCCGAAAAAATTGCTTAATTAATATCTCACAAAATGCAAAAAACTATAAAAATGTTTGTGCAGTACCTTATGATAGAATCATTTTATTCTTTGGTCAATTTTAGTAGTTATATGTTCAATTGTTTTCATTTATTCTTTTGAACTTTCGGTTTATGTATTCGAGATAATTTATTAGAGAGAGTAACTTTAGATGATTTGGTCACATTAAACATCGACCATTTGATGACTCAGTTAGGAGAGTATTGTTCTATATTTGACATATGTTAAGAAAGCTAGAAGTAGACCTAAAAGAACAACATTCTATGCAGAATCATGGAACTTCTCAAATCAATCACATAGATCTGCACGCAGAAAGCTATCTTTGAACCTTAAAAGTCTCTCTTTCAAAAATCGAGATGAGTTTGGTCATTATATTATTTTTGCAAACAGCTCAATTACGTGTGGTCGAAATGATCATTTTTTTCCAAAAATAACTATAAATAAGTTGTTTATCTAACGCACAAACCAAACAGCTAAATAACTTACCTAAAATAGGGGAAGACGAGTTGACTTACAAATTGGATAGTCCAAACGGGCTAGACGTTCACTTAGGAACGAGTGAATCCGATGGACTCACTCGCTTCGAAGTTCACACCCTATTCCGGTTAACCGCTAGGGTTTAGGGTTTCTTCACAATTTCGCGTTCGATATATTGCGAACCAGAGGCCCAGGGGAGATTCCTCCCTATTCCTTCGCAGGAACAGCTGCAGGGGAGTTGATTATTTTTTGTCTTCTGAGACCTCAGAAGAATCGGCGGTTATTAGTGATCCGCCATCAAATTCCGAGGTTGAAAACTTCTGCCAAAATTCTTGATCGGTCTTCCTTTTACTGTAAGTTAGTTGCTTATCTTGTATGGCTCTAGCCGCCATGCCTTCTTTCATTCTTCCAGCTGGACTCCGTGCCNTGCCAAAATTCTTGATCGGTCTTCCTTTTACTGTAAGTTAGTTGCTTATCTTGTATGGCTCTAGCCGCCATGTCTTCTTTGATTCGTCCAGCTGGACTCCGTGCTGTAGTAGGATTTAATCAGTTTTTCTTGATTTTAGTCCAGCCGAACTGCGAATTTTTGTGGTGTTTATCCGGCATGTTTTATTCTGATATCATTTAGGGATTATTTGGCTGCTTAATTGTATTGTTTTTCATTCTTTGGATAGATTTAATTATAAATTAATATTAAGTTTAAGCTTCGCAAACATTTACAAAGGTAATCGTTGGATTGTAAGATTTTTTTTTGAAAATGTCGTGAAAGCTTCGGGTTTTCGTTTATATGTATTGNGTTTTATTCTGATATCATTTAGGGCTTATTTGGCTGCTTAATTGTATTGTTTTTCATTCTTTGGCTGGATTTGATTATAAATTAATATTAAGTTTAAGCTTCACAAACATTTACAGAGTTAATCATTGGATTATAAGAATTTTTTTGAAAATGTAGTGAAAGATTCGGGTTTTCGTTTATATGTATTTCCTACCTAATGTGTTCTTCCACTTGTAGATAGTGGTATTTTGCTGATTTGTTTGGGAATGCGACGATTAAGGCTATTTGATATTATTGAGTTATCAAGAGTAATGGTTTAATTTTCACACACACAGAATAAAGATGATGCTAGCATTTTCGCCAAAAGATGATTTCTTCTTCCATGCCACCAAATGAGCACTAAGAGGAATTTCGTAGCAGCCTTAAGGCTAATACTTTTTGAATCCTGCCCTATGGTTTCTGCTCTAGGTGCAGCCCACTTGCAGTTAGAGGACACGAGTAATCTGAGTGTTCTTTGATTTTATAATTCTATTAGTTATCAAACTTATCATGTCACCTCAGGGCCCTTAGTGGTAGCTTTTAATAGCTTAGCTTTCAAGAAATCTGTCTTAGTTTTGTTTAGCTGCAACTTTTTTATTGCTTTTTATAATTTTTTGCAATGAGAAACAGCTTTAGCTAAAGTTTACTAGTTGTCTGAAGTTAATTTCTAACTTTTTCAGAAGAAAAAAACGTATATAATACCTACAACAACCTTTAAAAAATTTATGTTTCACATAACAATTCTACAGCTACTTTTACAATTATTTGAAGCCTCGCGAAACTGACCTTGAGTCAACCTTGGAGGCTTTTTTCTAACTTTGGTTGATCTCTTTCTTCCCATCTTTTGATGCTTCCGTGCCTAGGAATTGTTGCTCTAATCTTGCCTTTATGGAATTATTTTGTTATGAGTTGACACCTACCTTGAAAAGATGCTAGCTTGATTCGTTTCTTGGGTAGCAAGTTTATTCTCTGCTGTAGTTGTAAGAAGCTTTTGTTTTGATTGAGTATTTGAGTTACCATCAATCGTAAGTCCTTAAGATCATATTTGAATTTACTCGACCACTCTTGTGTTTCAATTTCTGAGTGGTTAAAATTTTGATCCACAGTGGAAGGCAAGAAGTGGTATTACTAAAAATGAAGGCACTAATTCTTGTTGGAGGGTTTGGAACCTGCCTGAGACCGTTAACACTTGGTGTTCCAAAGCCGCTTGTATGTTTTGCTAACAAACCAATGGTTCTGCACCAGGTAAAACTGTTTACAAACCATATCGGTTTACTTTGCTGAAGATATCTACTCATAACTAGACATTTTTTAAAAAAAAAAACTATTTATTCCTTGAGTTGGGGAAATAACCATAGTGAATACTTTAATTTTTTCTTAGATAATATTATTTAGTTCTGCGTGCAATTTCTTGCATAAACAGTAATCTTGTATACTCTTTGCATTATATTACTTGATTGTTCTCAAAACTTCAAAAAAAAATTCCATCAGTTGACTTACACAGATATATGATATGTCATCAGATTGAAGCTTTGAAAGAGGTTGGGGTAACAGAGATTGTATTAGCTGTTAATTATCAACCTGAGGTGGAATCTCAATTCAATCTTCTCTTACTTGCTTGGATCCAATTCTCCCCAGCCTGAAAAGATTAAAGATTTATTTTCCTCTTTGCAGATCATGCTGAGCTTCTTAAAAGAGTTTGAAGAAAAGCTTGATATAAAGATCACTTGTTCCCGAGAAACCGAACCTCTGGGAACAGCCGGTCCCCTGGCTTTAGCTAGATCTAACTTAGTCGATGGTTCTGGTAAACCGTTTTTTGTGCTCAACAGCGATGTCATCAGTGAATACTCATTTGCTGAACTAATAAAGTTTCACAATTCACACTGCGGCGAGGCTACAGTCATGGTCACAAAGGTACAGCATTCTTCTTACAATACATCCACCACTACCAAGTTTTTGACCTTTGACATTAATCCTTCTATTTCAGGTAGACGAGCCATCCAAGTACGGTGTTGTCGTGATGGAAGATCAGACTGGAAGAGTCGAGAAATTCGTAGAGAAGCCTAAAGTATTCGTGGGCAACAAGATCAATGCTGGGATCTACCTATTAAATCCATCTGTCCTTGATCGAATCCAGTTGAAACCTACCTCATTTGAGAAAGAGATTTTTCCCAAAATTGCAGAAGATCAGAAGCTCTATGCCATGGAGCTACCTGGATTCTGGATGGACATTGGACATCCAAAGGACTACATCATTGGTCAGAGTCTTTATCTGAACTCTCTTAGAAAGAAATCATCCTCAGAGCTTGCTGTGGGTTCTAACATTTTGGGAAATGTGCTGGTGCATGAGAGTGCGGCCATTGGGGAGGGCTGCTTGATTGGACCAGATGTTGTGATCGGACCTGGATGTGTGGTGGAGTCTGGAGTGAGGCTCTTGAGCTGTACTGTGATGAGAGGAGCTCGCATTAAGAAGCACGCATGCATATCAGGCAGCATAATTGGTTGGCATTCGACGTTGGGTAGATGGGCGAGGATTGAGAACATGTCTGTGATTGGTGAGGATGTGCATGTTGGGGATGAAATCTACAGCAATGGCGGGGTTGTTTTTCCACACAAGGAGATCAAATGTAGTATCCTTAAGCCTGAGATTGTCCTGTAAAGATGGCTGCCTGGAGGTGTGTTATACAAGTTCGTTACCATTTTTTGGTTTTCCAGTTTATAAATCTGTCCATGAAATTATTACTGGCATCATTTAACGGTTTAGATGATGA